>JAHZNI010000642.1:0-22555 GCA_027744415.1 Seira ritae
AACTATAAATTACTGTGGCCCGTGCATAGTTTACTACATACGTATTCTTTCTCACATTGCCCCAGCATCGCTTTTTGTATGATAGTGAAGCACATACCTATTTAGCTGAACAGTATAAAAATTGTTGGTTGGCTATGTTTTTGATTATTATTATTAATGTTGAAATGTCTAAATGTATTTTTGCAGGACGGTGAAAGCGAGTCTGGAAGTTCAGATGGAGAAGATCAGAAGGAAGTTCCACCGCTGTTGCCTTTGTCTTCTAATGGCCTTCTTAATCCAAACTTTGCAGCCTTAATAGCATCAGCTACCGGTAAGTCTATTTACCTACTTCGTTAGATTTAAGTCTATCAAAATGGTTGTTCGAACAACTTACTTATGCGTTATCATTATTGGCTTCATTAAAACTTTTTAAAAGTTTTCCTTGTTGCATCATAATTATTTAAAAAGTCTCAAAGTCACACATATTGAATCATGGATATTGATTTTTCGTGTAAAATTAATTTTTATGGTGTATCGTCTCCCGAAGAACGTAGCAAATGCGGATATTTCCATGTAGTGAAATGTGGATTACTCTGCAACTAGATCACGCTGATCATTCTTGCAATAATTATAAATGCAATGGAGACTTTAATGCTGATTTAGTTTAGAAGACCACTTACCACAACAAATACATAATATGCATACTGTAAGGTAGACCCGCACATGAAAATGAGCTCTACGAAGTGAAAATAACTGCCTACCTTTAAATGTATGACTTACCTTTAGCCCTAGTCAGTCATCAGTAATTTCCTTGGTATTTTCATATATCCCTGGGCACTAAGTGAGATGAGATCCTCTTCCTGCTTTACTTCAGTTCTCCATTTCATTGAATTATGATTGTATGGAGGTGCCAATGCCTAAGCTCACACCCTGTAGGCGCTTTGTTCTTTCAGTGACTGTCATTTTCAATAGAGAGGTTTTATCCTTTTTGCATGTGGGCAAAGTGAGATTTCCCCTTGGAGCATTTAAGGTTCATATAGTTCTGTTCTGTTCATTCTGATATGTATAAAAGAGCTTTTTTTAAATTCTGAACCCTTTATACTTTTTTTCATCTATTGTCGGTCTAAAATCCTATTGTGGCTCGAGCATTATGGTTGCTTTTGTTGTGTATCCGCGGAAAATTCTTGAATTATTAACTGGGGCATACCTTGCCATCTGTCTAAAAGAGCTGTGCCATATTCTTCTCTCGAGCATAGAATTTCTCTTCCGAGCTCACTCCTGATCTGGCCTACCTGATAAGCTTAATATATCTTGCTATAATTATTATTACGAGAAGGTCCAGTCCAGCCTTGCTTTCCCCGCTGGAATTCACGTAGCCTCACTCACACTAGTCTAATATGTACGTGGTTAGTTAGGCTCATGACAACGACGTTGCTAAAATTGGACTACACTGCTATAGTATAATTGGGATGGATCGCGGTTTTCCTACGCGCACAGTTTCCCTAGCTGAGGGGCTTCTAACTCTGACTTCTAAATTCTTCGCATTCCTAATTCGAGTGAAATTGGCATCTTGCTCTCCTTCCCCAAAGTCTCATCACGGCGATGTCCTTCATTTTCTCAACTACATATTCTAATACCATTCTCTAGGTATATGCACGAGCAAGTCAGAGAATAAGAATGAACTACATACTTCTTTACATTCTTCCATCATTGAAAAAAAACAACCAGTACGATCTAGTAGAATAGAAAGCTCCCATTGGTCTTCCAAAGTTTATGAAAAATTCATCTAGATCATGTAGAAAGCCCGAGACAAAAAGCAGGTATTTTATTTTATGATTTCCTCTCTGTCAGTACTAGTAAGACAGGGAAGAGCTTCAGCTCACGTCGCCTTTCTCCAACTTTTGAGGGATCATTTTTCTCGGTTGTAAAAATTTATCTGAAGTGACAAGGCCAAAAACTTGCCCAGTGGTGTGGTGTGGTGTGGTGTCATGCATAAAACAAAGCGGATTGCTGAGTGAGAGTCACACCACCTGAGTTCCTAATAAATGAATGATTAAATTTAAGAGCTTCTCCCGTACGAAATTTCCATCAGCAGATGAACTTCTTTAATTCAATCATGAATCCTAAAAACTAAAAAATTCGTTTTGTTTTGTTTTGTCGAGTGCAGGACTAGGTGGATCCAAGGGCCCGTTTTCACTTGATTTGACTAGTCAAATATCTGCGGCAGCGGCGGCAGCTGCTGCTGCTGCGGCAGTGACTTCTGCATCCTGTTCATCAACCTCGTCGACATCTTCATCAACTTCTGGTGGTGGATCTCATCATCATCATCACCACCACCATCCCTCTTCATCATCATCATCTTCATCAAACAATCTCTCGTCTTCAAGTCAACAAGAGCTTTTACTTTTGCATCAACAAAGCCAGCTCCAGCACCAACTTCAAGAGCAGCAGGCCCAGTTGCAGAAACAAATCCAACAACAACAGCAGCAGCAGCATCACCATCATGGGTCTTCTTCGTCATCATCGCCGCCCAAAACAAGGATAAAGCGTGAGATTCACAAGTAGATAGATGAGCTTTCTCTGAATTTTATTAAATTATCATCAAAAAACAAAATTCATATTATTAATTCTCTCTCTCTTTTGAACTGGGTATTAGATTTAGATTTAAATAATAATTCGTAGTTTTATTATTAATGGCCCTTGGGAAAGTTTATAATTTATGAAATCCAATCCAATCATATTTTAGCCTTCCTTTTAGCGGTGATCTTCATGTACTTAATTTTGTAGAGGTTAGTACTTAAAATATATTATAGAGATGATGAGATTACATAAACAAATCCATCCTTAGTTAATATCATATAACCCCTACAGTCTCTACATTTTGACTAGAAACCAATTTGTCAGGAAAGAGAGACAAGAGGAAATTTTCACTTGATTATTATTAATTCATTTGTCAGATATGACGACTCAAGGACTTTTGCCAGTCACATTCGTAGTCACTCAATATTATCTACTATTTCCAACGTTTGTTTTTTTCAAACCGTTCAAAAAAATGGAGATGGAGGAGAGTACTCAATATATCAAGTCAGTTTTCATTAAGAAAATTAATCATAATATTCTGTATAGATGTAAACGCTTAATATTTTAAGACTATATAATATTTCATACAAAATACTTAAATAAACGTATTCAAAATTCAGTATACTTTGCTACTTCAACCAATGCAATGGAAAAGGCATTGACAAATACGTGGACCAGGTTTGTATCGAATATTAAATATTATGACAAATTAAGTATCGCAGTAAGATAAGCAAGTTTAGCAAAATCATATTGATTTCTCCCGTGTACCCTTGATGATATCCTACAAATGCTTAGAACTTTTGCAGGAATTAAAAGAAAGAAATCCAAGAGCCTTTATTATAAACCATCCATTTAAGTGTAAGCTGTACCCAATGCGTTTATGTAAAATACTTTCTTCATTTAAGACATAATAATATGACGATGGATTTTCAATTTGCTTTTAAAGACAGTGACCTTCAAATAAATACCGCGAGGCAATCAAAGCTAAAGCATTTGTGAAGTACTTGTCTATTCACAAGTCAGTTACATGTGAAACGAGCGTTGATTCGGAGATTGAGGAATTTATTTATGCAGTCAAGTAAGAATGATTTTGATTTCGTGAAAATGAAAACGTGTTGATTTGTTGTTGATACTTATTTGGGATTTGCGATGAATAAAAAGTTACCAATGTTTTTTACGAATTAAATTGCTTATCAAGGTTGATATTATTTTTCGTAGCGGTGCATGAGGCCTTACATACCTCAGGCCATACCGAACGCAAACTAAAGAAATCAGCCAAGAAATGACTATGAAATCATATTATTATCATAATGGACGCTAGACCTTCTTATGGAAAAGTACAAAACATAATCTGTCTATTTTTGATCATAATATGATCAAGCATTTATGTTTCAAATGCTAAAATACTGTAAATCAGACTGTATCCTTAATAAATTCATGATTTCGTTAGAAAATGCTTAGAATTTCCTTTATGCATTTTAAAGTTAAAAAATTCAATTTCACTTTTTCCACGAAGTTCTGAAAGCTTAGTAAATGGAATTGACATAAAACATGAATGATGTAACGATCTTTGTTATGCTGGGTTCCCCTTTCTCCTTCCTACAGTATCGACCTCCTTTCCTGGATCTGGAACTGTATTTCAAACTTTCACGACGATTCCAGGAAGCCTGCAAAGGTACGTGTTTCTCTAGAATTTTGCAAAGTTGATCATGAAATTTCCTGCCATCCTCAACTCCAAGAATTTTCTGACAAAAGCAATTATGTGTTTACTCTGGAGTAAAAACAACAAAAAAACTTTATATATGATATTGATGTTATTGTTATCCCTTTTCTTTCTTCGTAACGTGCTGCTGCTGTGATATGTTCACGTGTAGCGGTGTATTGTTTTGTTTTCGCTGAATTCCACGATACTCTGATAGCGATGAGCAAAAAAAGTTTCATTTTAGGTAATTGACTTTTCTATATCATAAGATGCGATGCAAATGCCATGAAAACTCTAAGCCTTCAAATTAGGAAATTAATTTTAATGTCGATCTTGGGGTTAGGTTTCATATTGACATCAAGAATGCTTCTGGATCCTCTTCGTGCTCATCTACCCGACAAATGTCCCTTTCTCATCTATCGGTTATCATACCTAATATCATCCTCTCGCAAAATTGGAGTAAGACATACCTCTGGCAAACAGTAGCGTTTCTGTATGCCTACCACTGGGAAAATAGAGAATAAAAACTTTTTCATAGCACTGTCATGTCGGTGAACTTACTCCCATTTCCCACATTTTTTTAAGCTACATTGTAGACTTTCACCACCACCACTACTACCGCCGCCGCCGTTAGAAGAAAGCCAAGCGAAAGTTTCTGACTTGCGCAACGATCCCACTACCCCTTTTATAATCACACGATGATCAAACTTTTTTTCTCACAGCGCCCTTCCTTTTTCACAATAAAAGGCTCTATGTCGTAACAACTACTGTAGTAGTGAAAGCAATGAAATACTTCTACACGAGAGGCCCACAGTAAAAAAAGAGTACCTTTTTTTCGAAGAGGACATGCATGTTGTTGATCTGCTGGTTTTTGTAATACTTTACTTGCGTTCTGCTGGNTGAAAGCAATGAAATACTTCTACACGAGAGGCCCACAGTAAAAAAAGAGTACCTTTTTTCGAAGAGGACATGCATGTTGTTGATCTGCTGGTTTTTGTAATACTTTACTTGCGTTCTGCTGGTTACTCTGAGTTTGTGAATGACACTCCCACATATTTTCATTTACTTTCCTTTCGACCCGTCTTCTTTTTTCCCCTTTTCCATCACTCTCAAACAAGTTGCCTTCACTTCCTCTTTACTTCCACCACCTTGAAAAGCAGAAAAATGGGTTTAGTTTCGTGATACGAGTTTTGTGCTAGGCGATCGTGAAAACTCGAAGAAAGGTCTTGTTCGAGTTATTTGCTTTGAAGAAAAGAAGGTATGATTTTAAAAAAGTGATTTTTAACGTACTTTTGGAAATGCTGAAAGGAGTAAATTGTTCAAAGCTGTCCTACTTCTTGTGTACCTACCAATTTTCCCTTTTTTTCCTAGAACTCAAGAAGAATAATATGTTGTACTAAAGGGAAAGACCAACTGTCACAGAAACCACCACACACCAACGTAACTCAATTCAACTCACCGAGGAGGAGGAGGTATCTCTGTTGCTGTTTTTCCTGCTCTTTCTACCTATTTCCTCCGTTTTTTTACTAAATTACAAAGGTGATGTACTGGCGGTCTTGGTCATGTGCAAGTGGAGGCTACCCCTCGATTTTTCTTCCCATCCTGCCACCACTTCCATCCGGGATTTCGTTTTTGAATGTGTACGTTCGAGGAAAGTGCGGATAATAGCGGAAATATGATTCCATCTTGGAAGCGAGCAGCGCGGCTGGGCTACACACTCCTATTTCCCTCACGTTCTCAGGATTTATCTTCATATTCGCATGCAGCTATCAATAAGAATTTGCTGTGCTACATACATACCAGTGTGGGATTATTAAGCAGGCAAAGTCATTGGATTGAATTTACTTATTCTGACTTTAAGTAATATGCTTGAGTGCTTCCTCTCAAGCGTTCGCTTAGTCTCCGAAATCCTATTTACTCGTCTTCATGTTCGGTTAGGATTTCGGGTAAAATTTACTCTAAGGCGTAATCTGAACCCGGCTAAAGCATATGTATGTACTTATTTTCGCTGAATTAATAAAAATCATCATTCCCCGTTTCACATAGCATAATGTAATGCGGCGCATGGGAAAATCTAATCTTTGGCAAGCAAGATACTGCAGTAACCAATGTGATTGTGATTATTATGGAAAACGAGTCATATACATATACAAAAACTTGTTTACCAAGGGATCCCCCGAGGTGTTAACCGACGATTTCGCATGCTTCGAAATCTGGTAATTTCTCCATGGAGCTTTGAGGCTCGGGTTCAGCTTCGGCAGTGGCAAATCATAAAACTCAAACGGAGAGTTGCATATGTAAGTAATGCTGGAAGCAGGCTAATGGGCTAAAGCTTTTCACGTGTTCATTCAATAACTAATTCAATTTTTTTCAAACATCTGAATTTTTTGAGGAACCGAGAAGTAAACTTGTTTCCCAAATGTATGAAAAGCAACTTTATTATTACACCATCATAGAATTGTAAATACCCACAAAGTATGAACAACTCTCAAAACACGCATTGGAAAGGTGAACTCAGGAGCAAAAATGTAAAATAAAAAGATTCTCAAAAGTCCTCTCATTTTTTTATCATGCAAAAAAGTTTCTTCCATTCGAAAGCACTACTACTACCACTACATACATAGTTTTCCAAAAGTGAAATCAAGTGGAAGCAAAGGAAGAAATGGAATCAAGAGCTATGATGATAACGTGTGCAGAACGTCTATATGTGTTTCAATCCCTTCTCCAGAGTAAAAAAAATTGAGGAATGTTTGAACAAAAGAAATAAATCTTTTGTCAGTTTGAATGGAATCGGGAGAGGATATTGAAAGCGTGATGTGATGTGTTTATATATTTATTATCTCAAGGGTAGTAATAGTACTTGTACTAGCTCAAATCAAATACTGTGCCAGCTACGGCAACTTAGTAGGTATATACTATTATTGAGGGCGTAAAATAGTGCTCCTGCAACAACCACTCCATTCCTTGTCATTATGTCGAAATAATAATGTTCATTCCTAGTATTTTTTTGCAAGTGGAGTGGTGGGAGAAAGTACGCGATGCGATGGCATGAAAGAATGAAGTTTATTGAAAAAAAAAGTCAGTCAGTCACTTTAAAAAAAACTTTCCTCCTTACTTACACGAGCATTGCATCAAACAATGTTTGTGGCCATAGCTTTTCACAATTCTTTTGCTCGTGCTCCTCTATAGTCCTCGTATTTATTACAATCGGATTTAATTCAACAAAAAAGTACGTAGTACATACTCTTAAAACTTTGAAGGAGTTCCAAGGAAAAGTATATAGGTAGCTGTGTTAGAAAATTATTTATAAGTTTGCTCTTTGCCTCATGCTAAAAGTTTGAATCATTGTTGCACCTTGAGTTAAAACTTAAAACATCAATTTGATAAACCTTCTTAAAAACTTGGTTTGTGCTGTGCTGAAGCTGGAGTTGAAGCTCTTGATAAATCGTCCTGTTTTGAAGGAATGAAGGAAATTTTATTGATGCGATTACGTAGTTCCTTGAATGAAATGAGAATTAATAGTGAAGAGTATTTATTATTATATTAACTACACTGGGTAATGGGTACAATTACAAATAAAGTTTATTGTGATTTTCAAGCAACTTGTCAAGCAGATGGACATTTAGCAAAGCCCATTTAAAATTAGTGTAGCAAACCAAACCACCTTTTTTGCATTTTAACCTAAAAGTGGGCAGCAGCTGGTGCTTTTTTCTTCAGCCGTCATGGTTCAGTTTTAAAGAGGCTTAGAATCAAAAGTTTTTTTTCGCGAGGCAACTTCTATAATGTGTGCCAGAGATAGATCTCAAGCTTTCGTCGCTTGCTATCATCCTCTTTAAAACTCCTTGAAAAATGCTGAGAACTAGTGAAGCCCCGAATTTCAAGAGATGGTTCCAATGCATATGCAAAGACGAGATACTAAATCAGTTATTGTAAGAAAAACGATGTTCCGTTGCTCATCATACATTCAGTTAGTAATAGTAAATCACGGGTTAACTAACATATCATTAAGTATTATAAATGTTCAACCAGTGGAAGATTTTAATATTCCAAATTAAACGTAAATATGCAATTTGCTTTCAGTTTTTTGACGGTACATTGGCTCTAACAAATAAATCGAAATAAGGACGGACAAGGTTTGAGATGCATTTAAAATTTGTGCGTCTTCGTATTTTATATGATAAGATTAAAGATAGAAAAATAGATACATGCATAGATGCAAGAGTCGAAAGTGTATTGCTTTATAATACAACTTCAGGGAAAACAGTGCGAGTGTGTCAAGTTGAGCCGGGAAAAACTATAACGGAGTAACCAAAACGTCGTGGAAAAAAATAAGAGGGAAAAGAGCAAATGCAACAAAGGCATAACGTGAAGAGAGGGTAAAGTTGGAGGGGAACGGGGACTTATTATTATCCGTTGGATAAACATTGTTAAAGTAAGAGGAAAACGAGAGAGGAAATAGGATAAGTTAGTAGTTAGCTCTCTCCTCTTCACACACTTTTCAAAACTTTTTTTTTATTTTTTCACTATTCTCCTACTAACACAGACATCGAGACATCTAAGCAGCTATGTATTTAAGTATGTAGGATAGAGAGAATGAAGCTTTAACACAAAGCTTATGTTGTTTAAGTATTTTTTCACGGTAGGTTGGCAAGCCACTTATTGGCAGTATCTAATTTCAGAAACTTAGAGAGCAGAGAGGCAAGGGGCAACATTCAAAGTATTGAGGAGATGAGTGAAAGAGGAAGAGAGCAAATTTGCATAGGAAAGCACTTGAAAATTCACCAGCTCCTCTAAAATCAATATCATGGTTCTACATGTACATGTTCCATTTTTGAAGGGGCGCTTGATAAACGCTGATAATAAGATTATGTTCGAGTACAAAGTTTGAGAACAAAGCAATTACTTGTTATTTTTAGCTTATAGACTAATTGAAATTGGAAATGGTAAAGTAATTTTGGACTAAATGCAGCCGCCCACTTGTAGCCCAGGAGCAAGGAGCATGTAATCTACAAGTATGATGACTTTAAATAATTTGTGAGGGAAGTGCTCCTGGAAAATCACAAACTTTTAATTTAGTTTTCAACAAGCAATATCCATCAACTAAAGTTCATTTTCCGACTGAGTAGCAAAATAAAATGGCTATCACCAATAAATTTTCGAAGAATATAATTTAGTCTTCATGTTCAGGACTCGAAGTTCTGGGGAAGAAAACAAGTGACAATTATTATTATTACGTAAAAATTATAAGCTACACTTTTTTCATTAATTCGTTTGTTGGCAGAGCCAGCCAGCCCAAAAATACAATATTCCTCTGGCATTCATTCCATCGTTTGTAAATGAAACTAAATGACTTCGTGATGACTTTCCAGGATCAGTTGAGATTCTTGGGATTCTTTGACTATTACATTTCTTGTATGTACGTCATCAACATTCCTAGATTCAAAATTGCATGGATTCCATAAAACGAAAATGAAAATTGGGTATACTTTTTGCTAACATTTATTCACTTACCCCATTATCATCATCGCATCGACGAAAAAAGTATATTCATTTTGTTTTTTAATGACTTTTCTTCCCTAGATATTTTTAGACAGACCACTTACTATACCGGTAGAATCATATTATCTTCCATGGCTGACACGATGACTTCTCTCTTCACTTTTGTAGTTGCTAAAAAGGAGAAGGAGAATGAAATGAGAAAAGTCTAAGAAAGTCATTAGTCGCAACCAACCCAACAACAAAACGTATTAAAGTTGATGATGAGTCAGCCCTGTAAAGCTATAACTTTCTTTATGAAGACTTTCTCTCCTTGCAATGCAGTTCAGTTCAGGCAGATATGATTCATGTCATCGCATATCGCAGCTCCAAAATTTCTGGGTGGAGGATGTGGAGCCCCGAAAAAACCACTTATGAGCGTATTGTGTCAATGCGGATCCACATGATATACGTAGTAAGTACCTATGTAGGTACATACCTCCTTTTTCGTTAAGGCAAAACCAATATTCGTCTAATTGGAACAAGATCCCGTTTCCAACTGCCTGAATTAATCTAGCAGGAAATTAGTGTTGGATGAAAAGCTTCCTTTTGATGTGGCAAATAAATAATAATACATACCTATATGTATTGCAAGCATAAAGACGAGCATCACGCTCAAGCTATTGATGATTGTATGATTATGATTAGTGATGATATGATGATGATGACGATGATAATGGTAAAAGCCAACATCCGTTTAGCTTTCAGCATAAGAGAGCTTTTAATCTGAGAAGAAAGCGACGCTCTCGACGAGCAAAATATTTTTCATAGGTGAATTCATACAACAAAATGCATTGAATAATGCTTTACCATCCTGAACATCATTAAGTGTTCTGTTCAATTAAAGTATTTTTAGTTCCACCCTTGAGTGATCTGGGAATTCTTAGAGGCGTCCTAACTTTATATCGTCATCATCAATTGAACAACGCGATTCCTTCCAACGAGTAGAAATAAGCATTCAAAGAAGGTATTAGTATTGGTACGGATGCTCAAAAGACGTAATGGTGAACGTGAAGTGGAGTGGCGTTGCTCAAGTCAATAAACCATAATGAAAGTTCATATGAAAGAACCTATAGTCCACTTAGAGATATTTAGATTTTTTTTATGAAAGATAATTTTGATGAAAGCGGAGCATAGCACACAACAAAAATATGGTTTGGAAGCCTATTTTTCTTCTTACCATGAAATCTATTCATCGAATTATGATGCGGGTATAAAATAAGAATGCTGCTCCTCCTGGAAGCCTTGATCCATTCCATTATTTTCGGCTGCACAATAGTCCACCAAATGACGGAGAAAGAAAGGCTTCTTGGAAGATGACTGGCACGCATCTTCTCCTTCTACAAAAAAAGAGCTGGTTTCGAGAGAAACAGAGAGAGGATCCGCGCGGTGGTGCCTGTTGTAGAGATGTGGGCTGTGAAGAGAGAGAGAGAAAGCGAAGGAGACAAAAACGTTTTCCCCTGTTTATAGTGCTTATTTTAAGTAGCAAAGCAAAATATAATGGTAATGGAGGAGAGAAAATGGATGTACGTGAATCGATACCGCTCACATTCTCCCTCCCTACTTCCTTGCCTCCATCGAAAAGAAATGCTTTCTCCTTGCATTTCCATTGTATACACTAAGGTTTCCTCCTTTTTATGCTTCGCTTGGCTTATGATTGCATTTCCAAAAAAATGCCAACATTTGGAAAAGAAAATGGCATGAGAAGGGGAAAACTAGGAAAAGATGATTTTGCTGATGAGATTGACGAACTACAGTCACAAAAAATAATCTAGAAAAAATGTAGCGTGGAAGATATCAGACTAGGTAGTCTCGACCTCGTAGTGACAAACTGGGAAAAATCCTTGATTGTCTGTGTGGGGATCAAAACTTGAAAGAGAAGTGCAGTTTCCTTTTTCTTGTCGATTTTGCATATTGCGAAAGGGTTTTATGAAAAGGCGTTTGGTATTGAAGTAATAATAATAAAATGAAGTGTGGAAGCGGTGCTTCATTCTGCCATGTTATGATGATTATGAGGAGTGAGTCTCCCCTTTAGTGTGAGCAATGAACCAGAATGCATTTAAGAATAGGAAGGCAGCAAGGCAAAATTAACGAGCAAAAATAATGTGTGTAATTACATCCAACACTTGGACCACTAATATGGCCGTGTTATTCTACACCGCTCTGGTTCTAACTTTCACTTTGACTTGATGAAAGGAAACGCAAAAACACATTTCCGCTTAGAGAAAGAGAAAAAAATCCAGTCACGGGAAACGATTAAGTTGAGGAATGGGCGTACCTGGAAAGATGCAATTTCAAATTCAACATGATAATAAAAAAACTAGATAAAACATCCGCAGTTAAAATAATAAAGCCCAAATTGCAGTTTTATTTATTTCAGATCAATTTCTGTCGTCGTATAGACTGCATACATACATGTTCAAAGTATGTAGAGTAGAATTATTATTATCTTCATTACATTAAATACTCCTACCCACAGAAAAAATCCCTGAAACTTTTTATCATTTCCATCATATCAGCGATCAGCTCATTTATCATTGCAGCATGCAGCATCAAAACTCATTGTTTATGATTTCACGACATGATCTCCACAATCCAAATGTAATGAGAACAAACGAAGGTTAGAAAGCCTAAAATGTTAGCGTATACATTATACAATATAAGATTCAGCAATTTATGTGGATAAGTATGTATTGTAGCATGAATAGCTGTAAAACTGATCACGGACCAGGGTTTCCATTATTGTTAGTGTATTACGGTAATTAAATGCGCTAATCAATATTTAAACCTTTTGCGTTCTGAGTACCTAACTAAGGTACAGATATAACTTTGCATGTGCACTACGTTCTTTAATATCGTTATATTAGTTTATTAATTATAATTAAATATAATCCTGATAAATGTAACACAGCAGCCTTTTCCATATACTCGCGAAAGGAAATTAAAGCTCTTGCTTCAAAAGGTGAAGAGAAGGGGTAAAAAATTATTATTATTTTTTAGCATGCAAAATCACGGAAAAGTTAATGGGGATTATGTTGCTTTTGCTTTCTCTATTTATAAATCGAAATGCTTTAGATATAATTAGTCATAATATAATATTTTTTATAAATCTTTTTGCAAATCCTATGAACTAGTAGTGTTTCTTTTAAAAAATGTAGTTAGATTCAGTTTCACTCATACCATGTTCTGCTCCTTGGTTTTTACTTAATTAACCTCCATCGCACATAAGCTATCCATCACACCATTTTTATTTTGATAAAAGCCATGAAATTCATTCCCTGACAAAAATGTATTAAATATTTTTACTAAAGTTACCTCTAAGATTTCTTTACTTGTACAATACTTCCGTGATCGTAATTAAATTTTGTTTATGCTCTCTCAGTATATACAACGAGTACAAAAAATATTTAAAAGTATCAGCAGCGTCAACACTGATTTCTCCAAGTATGTAATCCAGCTTCCTTGCGCCTTGCGCTCAAGACAGAGACGGCGTGCAGCGCAAGCAAGCGATGAGTAATCAATACTGAAGCATAATATTCTACGTATGATATATAATAATAATATACTTATTGTGTTTTTTCTTAAAGGATCTCGTCAAAAAATTAAAGTCATATAATACTGCTCTGCAATTGAGATGGATTTAATATCCCATCATTTTTAACTTAATTTCAGAGTTTATTTTTATTCTATGCAGTACTTTATTTCTATATCCTTTAGTCTACCGCAAGTGGAAGCAAATTGTAAGTCTGAGCCAACATCCTTTCCAAATTGCTCTAGTTATATTCAGTCGCGAGAGAAAGTTTTCTCGCAGAATTCGTTAAGAATGATTATTTTAAAAAATGGGAATACAGAAATGTTGGTTAAGTTATGGGCATTTATTTAAACTAATCCATCGATATTTTGGCAATTGTAAAAAAGGGAGTTATTCATCCTGCATTAAATTTTCATCTGACTTTGATTGCTTTCACGCACAACATAATTAGTAACACCAGGAAAAATACCTGTCCAAGGTAAGTGAGGTGAGGTGATAGAGGGAGATAGAGAATGTATAAAATTTTGGGGTAAGTTTAGACACATGAGCTGGATGCAAAGTGTGCTTTCATACGCATCGCCAAAAATTTGGCGACAAAATCGGTTCCGTAAAGTTATTTTTTAGAATGGAAACCAATGGTACATCTTCTCTGAATTCGTTTTAGGAGTGTTAAAATTAATGAACCAAGAATGAAAAATTGATTTGAATCATTTCTTGGTTATCATGATCAGTATGTAATCAAATACATATAATATCCTGCTTAATATATAGTTTATCTTATGGTAAAACGGATAAGATGCTTGTAATGGGAAAATGAAAAATAACGGTTTTACTTAGGTCAGTTATAGTAGCCCCTTTGAACCGCACTGGCGACGAGTGTTCTCCCACTTGCAGGTGAGTATACGAACATACGTTTTCCTGAACTGAGCGTTGCAAAGAGCGTAGCAGAGAGGGTTGATCGTGCTATTTATATAGCAGAGAAAGTAGGACGCATCCCATAATACCTGGTGAAAGCAAAACATTTCAATTCCATTTTTAGACAGTTTCATAATGTTTTCCATGTCCTCCAGCCCTGTTCGAAAATAATGCATGAAGCCAATCGAAATCACGTGACAACTTTTCATTTTTAAAATAATACCTCCGGAATAGCATCATCATCCACCATGATTGTCTTGAGAAGAACAAGTATATTGTATGGAGTCCAGGTGAGCACGAAAGCTAAAAGAATGGCTGGAAAGGAAAGCAGATACAATAGGATAGGGATTAATTGACAACGCCTTATATAACCAGGAAGAATATTGCCCTCCGGGAATGGGAACAACTTTACCTGATAATGTTTTTGCAGCTTTCTTCTCCTGCTTCTTTTCCTGATTCTTCTTCTTCTTTCGTTTCACCTGTCCAGGCAGCACTGAAGTTGCTGAGATAGCGCCAGCGGACCCTTTGGAGGTTAAAGGTTTTGGAACTAATTTGGCGTGTAGAGGGGGCATTGCAGACGAAGGTCTTCGAGCCAGCCCTCCTACACTTCCACTGCCAACACTCCCACTTCCTCCGGCCCCACCCGAGCCACCCCCAGCTGAGGCTGATGATCCGCTGGAATACACAGATTCAGGATTGGAGGATAGAGTTTTTGCGCGTTGGTGATGACCTGGTATCTGCGGGGGTGGCAAAGGTCCGGGCTCTTGGATCATGCGAATGCTCGCGTTTTTCCCTTCCGTCTCTCCAGGAATTCGTATGAGGATTGTGTAAACTGACTCGCTCGTGGGTAGCTTTCCATTAGAACCTGATTTCAATTTGTGCAAGAAGCGAGAATTTTGGTTAAGATTATGAAGCGCTCATTGTCATTTCTTTTGTTCCAAAAAATGTTCATAAATTTTTTAAAGCGGCGGAGGAGAGAGGAAGTTCTTTTAAAAGATATGATTACATGCATGTAACTTTATGTCACTTCCCGTTCCATCTCTCTCAAATGTTTCATCATCAATATCTACTTAAGTGAGAGGAGAAAAGGTACATCCTTCTACTTACCATCTTTTGAAGTGGTAGCTGTAGTTGTAACGACAGCAGATGCTGCTGTGGTAGTAGGTGCGCTTGTGGTAGCGGATGTAGTCGCCTTCGCAGCCGAAGCCACCGGTTGTGACGGATTGCTGCTCTGGGTTTGAACGGGAGAGACAACGGCATCCGTTCTCCTAGTAGGTGTCTGTGCCAAAGGGTCTCGTATCACGTTAAGACTTGTACATCTAGAAACGGAAGACTGAAGAGGAGTCTCAATCGACGCCGGCGTACCACATCCAGGGGATACGTTGGGCTCTTCTTCAGCTTCTTGGTCAAGGTCGTCGGCATCCCTGTCTACTCGACAAAATCCTGTGAATGCATCACATGCCCGAGCGAAACAGTTCCAGCGTTTTGTTAGCCACCGAACTATTCCCTGGAAAGTATTATTTTGATGTTTGCATTACAATTTTTTCATATCATTCTAAAGAAAAAAATAAAACTAAATTCAAGATAAGTTTCAGCAGATATGAGGTCTATTGAAATAAAAATATTATTATAAATAAACGAGTTCAATTTCCGATACCGCGACTTTGCTTTAAGCCTTAGGATGTAAACATGTGAAAACGATAACGTGAAATATTTGGAAATCTAATATGCATATTTTATCAAGATTAAGTTTCCGGAGCCACTAACTTTTCCATTTCTTTTCCAGTTCTTTTTCATTTCTCTACTTCATTTTGAGTTCGATTTTGTACCCCGAATTCGTGTTTATCGTGAATTCGTAAATTCTCCACATCTTCGTTCTTGTTTCCACAAATTGTTCCTTTATCTTATCGTAACATCGACTCCAGGAACACAGTGGGCGAAATTGAGAAAAAAATAACATTTTTATCTAAAGATATGGCACACACTGTGTTAAAAATCTCTTGCAAATAATTTCTAGTTAACTTATGAAATGATCGGTCTTGAAAATTTCGTGTCGGGTAAATATGAAGTGAATGAGATTAGGTACGAAGCAGCGTTTGACTACGATAACTACCATACTGCTTGTTTGTAGTCATCGTGCGTGAGTTTGCATTAAACAGGATATTTGAGCTTGTGCAAGTCCCTATCCAACTATTGAGCTCAGGGGGAATGCAATTGAGCGGATCAAAATGAGAACTTTCACTTTCCGGTTTCTGGGTAAGTACTTAAGTATACGCAAGAATATTTATGCATAATAATTTCTTTTCTTTCCTAATGTAATTTTGGAGATGAAATTATTTTTTAAAAAACTTTCTCATGTTTCATGCATATTGCATTTAAAAATCCCACGTAGATTTGCCATAGAATATTCTAATTATCCATTATTTACTAGACGTCATGTTAAAACGGTTGCAAGAAATCGTAAAGTTACCATCCAGTATCCAACTAAGTAATTAGCTAAATATTAAAGTATTGTCCATTGAAATTTTCCACTTACGGATTGTCGTTTATGAGCAGGACATTGAGGTGATTGGTCAGTGTGGTCTGGACAAATGCAGGATCCAGAGCGCATTCTTTTCCATTCTTCGACGTCCATAGCCTCGTCAACTACAGAAATTGTAAATATTAAGTTAGAACATTAAAATCCGAAGCTGAAGTCCAAATTGCCCTTGCTTGTCGGAAATCCAAATCCTTTCTTTTATTTAAATTCATTTAGATTGAATCACATTTTTTCACGTTACAAAAGCAGAGCCTTGTAAAACCCCGTTAGAATTTTCGTATTCGATTTAAAGTTTTTGATAATGAACTCGTCCGATTTACAACCAATGCGTTAAATGGGGCAAATTGATCTAGCACAAGCTGTTTTCCTTCTACAAGCTGTTGAGTACTTTATGGCATTGTGCATTACTAATGATCATGTGAAAAATCTGGAAATCATTGAGTGTCGAGTTGGAACGCTGGAAAAATGGAGTTCATGCATACGGGTTCATATGAAAAAATGAAATAGATTGCCTTCATATTCTTTTAACAATTTTTTTCGTGCATTCGTAAATTAATCGAGTGTTGTTTTTTATTGGAATTATGAATTATCTGAATTTTTATTTTTGAAGGGACTTATTCCAAAATGCATGCATACTTTGACTATGAGCAGTGAGCGGCACAACAAGAAAATTTGAGGGTGAGACGAGGGGGAGAAAGGCCTATCCTGCAATGTATTTCATTCCCTATCCTACAATGTTAAATGTTGATTTTCAGGGGGAGAAAACTCTCCGCCTTCTACCCCTATTGTGCCGCCCATGACTATGAGTACTTCTTTTGATTTCAACACTCGATTAACTTTTCCTTGCAATTAAAATATTAGTAATAATAAATAAATAGTCAATTCAGCAATAAATCCAAGTGAGGAGATGAAAGCGTACCACCTATAGAACCGAAAAGAAATCCGTTAGCAAATCATTCTCTTTAAATCGTCAAACGATGTATTATATTATATATAAACTTATGAGCGCGTACAGGTATATCCACGGCGGCCATAAAAGGAGACTGATGCCCCACGCGGCGGAAATCATCACAGCAGCTCGCCTAGTTGTCCTCTTCGCCCTGCAAATTGGAAAAATATTAAAATTTTAATTAAGATAAATATGCACAACCACCTCGAAACTAATTTATGTTTCGTTTTGTCCACCCAGTCTGGAAACTTTTTTGTAGGACTTTTGCCTTTGGAAATGAAAAAAAAACTCGAGAGCATAAAATGTAGGTCGGAAGTAGTTGTGGATAGGGCTTTAGACTCCCTTATTTCACTGTATCTGGTTATACCAAGTGTATGTAGTTCATCAGAAAATGAAGACAAATACAACTTTGCGAGCATCCTGCCCCTTTATTGTGGGACGACGTCGACGACGGGGATGAATGAAATGCCAAATGCAGGCGTCATGTTGCTTTTTGTCCTGTGTTTTTGTTCGCGGTTAGATTTATGCAAGTGTGCTAGTGTTAGCAGCCTCATATAATACAGTACAGTAATCTTGTTAGTCTCCGGTGGGAGATGTCATAAACTTTCATAGGAAATTTTCGCCTCGCATATACATACATAGGTCCAAACGTTGCTTTCCCCAGTCCCTACTTCCTACGTTTGCTTGTCTGTAGGCTCTATATTCTACACAGGTTAATTTACTCTGTTTGTGATTAAGGAGTTAAAAACGTGATGCGATTTAGTCCTTTTCTTTAGAACGCTAGAGAGAGACATGAAAATTATTGCCATTGAGCGATTCTCTACTAAAGCCATCATTCCAAACATCATCATCATCATCACATCACCATGTGAAAGGGAAAGCTTTGGAAGTAGAATAAATTGCGGTGAAGGCACTACAAAAAATGGAATCATTTTCCTTTTTTTATCTTATAAAAGCCATTTTCATTTTGATGATGAGCTCTAACCTAAAAAACGGCTACTGTGACACGACACATATTCCCAGTGTGACGAAAATCATCATTTTTTATGTGTTTGTTGTTTGTTCGACAACACATGACATTAGCTCACTTGTTTACTTCTACATATGTATAACAACAGTAAGTAGGAGTAGTGGTGGATGAAATATAAAGAAGATGAATGCAAACACTGATTATATGCCCAGCAATAAAACTGAGATTTGAACGAATAAACTACTTGTTCTCCGATTCCTCCGTTGGATTTTGAGACTGTTAAAGATTTCACAAATCCAGTTTAGCCTGTTTCCATGAGAATCGAGGCCGCAGGAAGTCACAATAAATGTTAGATATTACTACGTTTTACGCCTGGATTGGTGAACAGGTTACTGGTTACGACACGGTTTCCCCTCTTAATTTTTCTGTGTGCTTACAATTCTGCCACGCTTTCACAAACATGACATGGGTAGTAGTAGTAGAGCGCCTACGGGGCCTCATCAAATTATTTCGGTTAAACAAGTCAATCTAATTTTGATTGCAGAGAGAGAGAGAGAGAAATAGAGATACACATTCGAATTTGGGATTTTTACTATTTGCCCAGATCTAGTATCTCGACCGCCAATGATAAAATAACAACCCACAAAAATAGTCTCTTTCACTAGGGCTTTATGTTTGGCTCGATTTGCTAACTTGTTCGTACTAGCGTTCGTACCATTCATTCGCTCTCTCGACATTTTACGTGTTTAGCTTGGCAAACTTTCACAAACCATTTTCACTCCTTTTCAATGTTTTCCAAAGCCAAATCCAAGAATACTAGATGAGCTTAAGCAAAGGCTGCCATAGTCAATGCCTTTCAAAATCACGGCATTGTTCCTGCCTTCAACCACACTACTCTGAATTGTTCATTTCGTCAGATAATACATGACGCTGATTGTTGGCAGGATAGTCCCAACACACACAATACCAGATTCCCATTATCTTCTTTCTGATTCAGACATTTCTGAGCTTTCCACTAAATGAAGTCTTTCAGTATTTTTTAGGATTAAGATAAACGGGGGGATAATTTAGACATGTGAGGTACAGAAAAAAATAATGACGTGCCTATAGGGTTTCAGCTACTGTTGCACGTTTCCTTTTCAGCTTGGGTTCCATTTTCTCCTCTATTCTTTACACCAGTTTATTTCCTTTGGAGGAAAATGAGTAGACAAATATTGCACGACTCCGTGACATGAATATTTCCTTTCACTCTCATTTTTCCCAGTTAGCTTTCATCGCTTTGTTTAAACTTGCAATTGTCAGAAAAAAGAGAGCACACTCACAACGGAAGTCTAATGAACACACTCTTCGAGAGAAAAAAAAACTCCTGATTACATTCTCAGGCTCCGGCTTTTGTTCCGTAGATTAATGCTACTCTTGCATTCTCCAACAAAGAGCGAGAGCGGAGCGCGGTGTAGCTTTTTAACACAAGTAACCTAAAAAATGGATACCTTAGAAACAGGGTGAAAAGTAGATTCAGTTCAGTCAACGCCAACAGCAGCAGCCAGCCAGCACCAGCAGCATCAGATTACCTTTTTGGTGTCGAAGGAAATATATATTGTTCTCGAATCGGGAATCTCAATGCTCCATCTCCATCATTTATATCATTCATGAACTTTCTCCTTTTGCTTTTACCGAGAATTATTAGCGGCATTGGTAATGTAATGGAATACTAACTAAGTCGACTTCCATATTTTTAAAAGGCATTTAATGCCTGTGTTTTCAGCATAGGTATAGTACCACAAAATCATTTCTCATTTTGGAACAGAATGGTTGGTAGTAGTCATTATTATTATTCTGGTGGAATTTTTGTATGTGTGGCATAAAAACAGGATGCTAATGGTAGTGACTAGTGCTCTATGACTATGTAAATATTGACTCTTGGTTTATTAAAGAGTAAAATACAGAGATTTTTTGCAATGTTAGCTTCGCCCTTCGCAGAGTGTGTGGAAGTAAAAAGGACACGTTGAGCAAACACTGTATTAGTATCTCCGAGAAAAGGTTTCATTGATACCACTATACCGCTCTTGTACTCTTCCCACCATTATTTTTTCCCACTGTGAATGTGCCTAATTTTTTACTTGCCTTGCTTTGCGCGGTTAAAATAATGCTGACTTGACTCTATCTCGTCAGTCAAGTCAGTCAAACCGCTTGAAATCTCTCTTCTCCTCTTTTACTTTTCCCAGTAATCCTTCCATTATTTTCATTATTTTTCCTTTTTGAAGTTGTTTGCTTTTATGATAATTGTCCAGCGTGCTGTCTTCGTCAAAAATTTTCATTTAGGAGATACTACTATCTACTACTGCTCGCAGATACATGATGATCACTATTCTTGTAATGGAATGATTAGCCCATTTCTTTTAAGTTTAGACGGAGAGGGTGGTGGACTTTGTAGACTTCCATTAGGCTTCATTTTCACTCTTTCTGTCAATTAGCCGCACACATCATCGTGACACTTTGAGGGAAAGGGAAGACTGAATGGATGAAATGGTTTCAACTTTGCTTTTAAACATGCCCTTTCAATTTTAGAATACAAGCTTTACTTTTACGTTGAGCTAAAGAGATTTTTTTCTATTGTTTGCCATTTGGACGGACTCCATTCATTCAAATATGAATGAATAGAGAGAAGGATCGACACACTAGAGAAGAGATAATATCCTCGTGAAGAGGAGGAGAGGCTAGAAGATGTATGTATGATGGCGTGATAATGTAAGGAGATGCTTTTCCATAGAGCCTGTGTCTTCCTTTTTATAAATCCCAAGTGCAACACAATTAATTTCTCCTAGTTATAGACACTTCCCAATCATTGAGAAATCTCAAGAGGAAACTGAAAAGTAGGAAGAAACGTAACACCGCTGGCATTTCACGGAGAGGAAGGTATCATTTGAAAAACAAGCTGTGCATTTTTCTTTATAGACAAGAAGACTCACTCACTAGCTAATATCTAGTTTGCTAATGATGACGACGAGAGTGAGGACGGTAACAAAGTTGGAATCCCTCAACTATAATGTTACTCTTCCAAGGCACATTTACGACTAGGGAAACTAAAGCTCCTGGATAAAATCCAATTACAAACTTTGCTTTCTCTCCCTCTTCTTTTCCCTTGATCGCTTCTATTTTTCTCGCAGTTTTCACTCCTATGAAATCGAACACTTCTTGTCTATCCTATCCTTTTTCTCTACCATCATCTCTTCACCAATCACTTATCCAGAGCTCCTCTCTGGTTGAATAGAAGGCATGTAAGGACTTCTTTGCCTAGCCTGGTATTCCACTAGACTTTGCGTAAGGTATACATAAATCAAAAAAATATGGAGAGGAATAAAGTGACATGATGGAAATGTTGGGAATGAGGTGTGACGATAAAATCTGATGAGAAGAGCAAAGCACTCAAAATGGTCTCACGTTTCTCCAGGAAAAAACTAAATTAAAATTGGAATGAAATCCTCTACTAGTGTCTCAAGAGCCATATCAAATGGATAATCTGAAATTGGGACAGCTCTATCGAATAGGCAGGTTAGGATCCTTTCCAGACATTTCAAACAACTCTGAAACTTCAAGCAAGTTTTGAACTAAAGTGTTTCTACTTACTTTTCGCTGCATTTTAATTACTTCAAAGTTGATGGTTAACTTTTAAATAATCTCTTGAACTCCTTGTGACTTGTCTTTTCAAGGAATTTATGTCTTTGTTCAGTTCTAAATATTCTAGAAGCACTCCAGAGGATCAGTTGAAATCAGAACAGAATAGAACTTCAAAAGTCATAAGGAATTATAGAAGTCTTTTAAATTAGCACATTTACAATTGTCTATAAAGTCTT
>JAHZNI010000643.1:0-18317 GCA_027744415.1 Seira ritae
ACACATGAAAGGACAACATGAATCTCTCCTTCAGGCTGAATTCCTCCACTCATTATAATCCAAAAATGAAGTTTGACATACTAAAGCCTAGCTGGACTCATTTCATCATCATTTAGCTAATACAAAATACAAAACCCAGTTAAAAACTTTTCTTTTTGTAGGGGTGACGCAAAATGAAAAGAATTTACATTAAACATCAGCATAAAAAGTGATGCGACTGACATGACATGTGGCAAGGCCGGCCGATACCGATGTAAATACATTAGTTTGTAATTCATATGAACCATGATGAATGATGATGATCTTATTATTCGCGTATGGGAATAATTTGTGCTTTCAATAAGTGCCGTGTTCGTAACAATTTTTTTTCGAGAGCACTCCTTCCAATCCAATAAAACTTTCATTAACCATCTTATGAAACGTGAGCAACAGGCAATTCAAAATGGCTCCTTTATATCATCATTCATTCATTCTTCAATTCTAATTTGGACTCTGGGGAATACAATACAGACATTTATTTCTGGGATTTGCCTTGTGCATGCACATAAGTAAGTATTTAATGATGCAATTTCTTCAAGTTTTATGATTACTCCAGTGTACAATATAAATGCAGGAATAAAAAAACAAGAGCTAGGATTACGATAGTGTGATGATATGATCATATAGGTTTTTTCTTCGATATTATGCATGTCAAGAAAATGGAAATTGATAGTATTGTGATATATTATGAGCTCTCCTCTCCTATTTATTGTCTAACGAGAGAGATGAGATGATATGATGATACGATAGCACTTTACTCCTTTCCAGAGCCACGAGATTGTGTAACGCAAAAAGAAGATGCTTGGCTTATACAACTCTTCTGGAGTCAAAGTCAAATGCATAAGCATAAGCATCATTTCACTTTCCTTGTTCCAGCTAGGAGCTTCGCCGTTTACGTTTACACGGTTCATTGCATTGGTTCGATCGAGTTCGAGTCGAGCAGAGATGATTTGAATTGGAAGGATCTGTAAGTATGCAGCAATAAGTAGATGCTGGATTTGAAATAAGAAGATGAAAGTAAGCAGAAGTGAGTGGTTGTATAACGATCCCATTACTTTTGATTTTTTTTCTCCGTTTTTTTACGCCATTAGGATCCATATTGCAAGACCCAAGACGTTCTTGTAGGCGGTATGTTATCATTAGGAGGAAAAAGTTTATTTTAGTATGCACTTTTTTATGTGTATTGTAGTCCTAGTCCTGATGTTGATGGTCGGCGAAAGGATGTGCATCCTTTTAAGCACATTTTTAATAAATAGTCACGCACGCACACATAAAGAAATAAATATTGGATAACGGGAAGATAAAGGGAAAGAGGAAGCTGGAAATATTCCTTCCCCCAATATTTTGTGGATCGTGTGAGAAAACCCCATTATCATTATTGTTAATATCGACATGAGAGAGAACAACAAATAAGTTGCTGTTGCTATACTAGACGTCGCGTAGACTTTACTCGCTAATTTCGCTAGTCTCTGGAGAAGACTTCCGCCATTAAAAATGCTTCTGGATGGATGCTTATGATTATTACTATTACTTGCAAAGAGGAAAGGGAGATCTGCCGTGTCCCGAGAGGGAAATCGGAGTTCGCCGTGTTTGCTCTATCGCTGAATCCTAATGAGCAAAAAGGGAATTTTTTGCATGGATGCTAATTTTAAAGGAAAGCTAAATGTTACTTTGTGCATTTCTTGGAATGTGAATTTGATGCGACTAGTTCAAATGCATAAATCTTTCAAATCCTTCAAAATCCTTAAGAAATCTGTTCTTTTATTGGAATTACATGATTAAGTACATCTAAAGCCCCTCTACGAAACGTCAAAAAAAGAAGAATTACATACCTCCACAATACGCCAAAGCCACTCTCCAAATAAATCCAGAAGGGGAGAAACTTTTTTCACTTGTTTGCAAAATTTTCAATATTTTCCAGCATTTTTCACAATATTGATTTCACTATAAATGTATTCCAGCAAAACTACATTGTAGTTCAATCAATAACTGCTCAAGTGTCCTTAATTGCATTCCACTATTGCACATTTCAATCTCTTTTTTCCACTGACAGCCTATGAATATGTATGCTTTTCTCTTGAAAAAGAAAGAAAGCTTTTTTTATTATCGTCTACCTTTCCTTTCTTTCATTTAACCATTCAATCTCTCACACCTTTCCTCGCGAAAGTCAACACAGAACTGTTTTTTCATGACAAGCGTACGTACGCTTTTCCTTTTCGTAATCGTGTGGCAGTGGCAGAGAGAGCGAAGCGAGTGAAACGATGATGATAGGAGTTCCCACACACACCAAGACCAAGCCAAGTAGAAGCCGAATGCCTTCGGATATAAAAGGTGATTTCCTTTCTTTTCAGATTTTCTTTCTGTACACACAAGGAAGCGAGCGAGCGAATGTCTACTCTATAAAACCACACCACAACTGAAGGACGATATACCGTGATGTGATGATCATGCTCCTCTTCTCATGAGGAGGCACAACTGCTTACTTGGAGCCAAAGCCTATTGCCGGACGGAGAGAGCAGCCGAGTAGAGCTGAAAGTGGGATTCGATGGAACAAGAAAAGTTTTTTGCTTTCACTTATGAGCACGCATGCGATTGCGATTCTCTCTCGTTTTTTTAAGTGAAAGAAAGAAGTGAAATGACATAATATTCCATTCTCCATTCCATTAAGCAATGTGAGATAATATATGTGGCCTTTGTTGCATTTAAAATGAAGCTTTTCGCATGACAATTTCGCTTTTTTTCTCTGAATTATTCAATGCATTCTTTTATTCGAGTAAACCCAATTTGAGTACATGAAGGCATTTTTTTGCATGATAACAAGAACATTAAAAATCTGAATTGCACACATATATAGAGAATAATTAGCCTAGAGTAAATGCGCATGTAACCTTACTTTCTAAAGATGGACATAAAATGTAAATCATTTTGCATATCAACATCAACGCCTGATTTCCAAGACTTACCGTTTGCAAGTCCGCCAGAGACACTCGCAATCAATCGACTCGTTAAGGGTGTGTAGCAGAAAGAGATGAGAGTGTAAAAGATCAAGATCATAATATTCATTATCATTTGAAAGAGGTTCATGGTAAACGGCTTCAATTTCAATATTAATTACAACAATTGCACATATGGAGGTGGTGACCTGTTGTGATTGATTAGTAATCATCATACATCCTCCTTCCCTCGTGTTCAAAGAATCTCGCTGTCTCGTACTGTACTTACATTTCATTTGAATTGAAAACGTCACCAATCAATTTAAGTTACGAAAATCAGACAGACAACCTTTTCTCGCCAAAGAAAGCCCACACACCTGTTCGTTCTTGCTCGAATACCGCAACTCAACTGACAATATTGCGCAGAAAATAACTGGAAAGCACGTTTGCAAAGGTTATACTTGACAGAGACCCCCCACAACTCTACAAGCTCTAAACTGGAGGAATCCTTTTAGTACAGGCTGCCAACCGCCCTCAATCACCCACTCTTCTCGAACACATGCTCCACTCGCGACGAGGACTCGTTAAAAGGAAAAATTACAAAATGAGATGATGCATTGGTAGTAGAACAAAAAAAACTAGAGAGGAGGATGACAAATTGCAACTGTATGTAGTATGTACTGAGGAAAAGGAAGTGAGAGTAAAGCACGAAAAAAGGTAATTGAATTTCAATAATAATAACAATAATGAGAACTGAATTAAATACGGGAGAAAATGGACAGTCTACAAACAAAACATAAGTAATTAAAACAGAATGCTAACGGCCTACAAACATGGGACGTTTAGCTAGAGATATTAGTAGTGCATTTTTTGGCATACCGTACCGACCGAACTGAGACAGCAACTCGCTTATGTACACGAACTGAACCCCCGCAAACTAGTATCTCCCTGCAACCTTGTCGATGAATCGCGAATACTCCTTCATACTCTCTCAAAAGACGTATGTCAAAGTTCGGATTACGAACTGCTACACACCACACCACCAACACCAATCACCATCTTAAGAACCGCAACACAGCGAACTGCAATCGTGGTCACCTCATCATAACAGCTTACTTTTACAGCAATACAGCATCTGAATATATTCAATAATAACAAACACTTTTAATATCATACGAACAACCAATTCCATGTAGCAAAGATCTAGCTAAAAGAAGCTAACGTATTTACAATTTACCGAATAAAAACCTGTTAACAATAAACCTCTGATCACTATTTTACTGATCATTATTAATTATTACTTTAGAACGTAAAAAAGTATGGTGATTTCCTAGCGTAACGTAACCTAATATGAAGGACGACATTAACAAGCTACCACTATCTGAATAATTAAAGTTTTGTATATAGTTCATAATATTTATGCATCATCTTAATTAAGACGCTACTTACTAGTAGCCTTTATACTCAACGCTGGTGAAGTAAAACAATCGCATCTTTCAACACTCTCTCGCCTCATGATTTCTCTCATTCGCACTCGCAGTAGTAAATGATTCCTGATATAGGTCCGCTCCAGGCAGCTTAGTTATCGGAAGATGGTGATCTAGATTTTGAGCGCGACCTCGACCTGTCCTTCGATCTGTCTCGGTCCCCTAGTCTTCCATCCCTGTCTGCTCTGTCCTTTGAATCTCTACAGTATCAATTAAATAAAGCATTAATTAATTTCTTCTCAAGTTTACTTTACAAAAACAAGCCACATACTCATTTTCTTATCTAATTATTTTCATAACTATTTACCTCTTTGATCTTTTTGCTGAAGTAGATCGCGATCGTGACTTGTAACGATCATTGCGTCCTTTGGAACCGGATCTGGATCGGGATCTAATGTTAACAAGATGGATAAGGAAAATATATTTTTATTAATATTCACATCACGAATAATTGTCAAGTTTGTCTCATATATTTCCAATATTTCAAATCCAGCTAACCTGCGGGAGCGTTCTCTATGACGTCCACCAGAACGACTTCGTCTACGACGACGATCACGGTCCCTGGAAGACGACCGTCTGCCGCGTGAGCTGCGTCCATGCGGTGACTGAGGTCTACCATACCTAAAAGATATTAATTACTACGCATGGAAAGGCTGCCAAAAATCTACTAAAGCATTTTGCCCCCACAAGTACCTGGCCATCTGAACGCGGAGTTCCCTGCCGTCCAGTACGCGCCCGTCGAGTGATTCCATCGCATCCTCAGCGTCTCGACGGTCATAAAACCTGCAATTATTTAATTAAAATCAAATAAATCAGTCAAGTTCAAGATAGAGCAATGAGCAATTTATTACTTAAATAAAAATGTATCAAACTATTATACTTTGACATTATATTATAATGTGTTTTAAGTTTGTAGCTCTTTACAAGATTATCTCTAGGAATATAACAGCAAATGACATTAACAACCACCGCAAAAGTGGTAACATTCGTATTTCCTGCCTCCTAGAATTTCAATTCCATCTCAAGCCAAATACTTTCTTTTGCACACCTATGACTCATCAATCTTTGATTAAGACAAAGATGGATCTAAGGAATGTGCTTCACAAGCAATAAATTCAAAAACCAGCATAAGCATTAATTTTTAATATCAATCAAAAATTCATCACTCTTATCTTATATAATCAGTACTGTTATGTTAACTGTTACGAATTGAAAGAAATCTACTTGTAAATCATAAAGTATTTTGAAAAGCTACCTCTATCTTAGGGGGTGGACGGCCATAAGTAAAACTCATTTTCGAGCTTGGTTTTGGATGTCAATTTTTTTTCTTTCCCTTTTCGCGATTGCCCAAGAATTGAATTTCAAACCCGCAATTAAGAATGTCACAGATACCCAGCTGACTGAAAAACCAATTAGAACTTTGAATTAACTTTCTAAGCCTTAAAGAACAGAACAGTGTGACAATAACAACACCCTTCCAGTCAGTCCCAAGTCCCCGACCCAAGTTAAAAACATTTAATCATTTGGTTTGGACATCGTCAGACTATCAGTATCAGACATACGAAAGGTAAGACAAATAAATGAGGTAATTATATTAGTTAGTGATTATTAGTTAATAATTATATCGGGAAGATATAAACATTAATAAAACTATACGTACTTAAAAGGCCAATTAACTCCCTATGAATTGATAGTTTTCGGAGAAAAAACAAGCAACGATAATTAATATTTTAGGCAGAAAAGGTAATGATTAATAATTTGTTAAACAGACTTACAGAGGTTGAGCGATGCATATTTTAAAGGAACTTCAAACAGTTAGTGATTATTGCTTTATTTGCTTGCAATTGCAATAATTTGGTCAGATTACTTTTAATTTGTTAAAAGCAATAATTTAATTACTTAAGCTAACAGAACAAAGTCTTTTATCAGCTGCTGTAACTTACCACTTCTAGTTACGACCCTAACTCAGTGTAATGTAAATGTAAAGTGTTAATTTTTTTAATTAGGAAACAAAATAATAAAATGAAAAAACAGCTTTTTGAGCTATGATATTGATGAGATGATATGATGACTATCTTCTTCAACCACCGAAGTAAAAGTATGCTGAAAATCAAAGATGCAAAGCAAAGAGGAGCAATTTTTTGGGTGTTTTGTTTTTTAGGTTTTTGTAATTTGTAATGCATGCATGCCTATATGCTTTGCCTTTGCCATGGTCGTGCTTATGCGGATGTATTGTGGACTGCGACTGCAGCAATGCGGGATTTTGAGTTGAGCTTGAAGCTGAGATCTCAATGCAACATAATAATACCATACCAGTAGCATAAAATATAAATATAGCTATAGCTATCGCTGATATTTACTGCTTGTTACATATATTATGGAGTGGAGATAGATGGACGGGACCAACGCAAGAAGCAAAGCGAAGAAGGAAGGGTTAAATCTACCTAGATCTAAACAAAGGTATGAAATGGGAATTATAGTTCGTGGTAAGATGAAAATAGCATCAAGACTTGAACAGGTTTAAACATGAATTTTTATGCTGCGCAAATGAAATTAAAATTCGGAAGACTAAGGAAAGCCAGTCGGGGGTAAAGAAAAGAAATTCATGAACTAGTCCTGGACTGGAGATCGATTACTCTTCATGGAAAAAATGTTGAATATCTATTTTGAACGGCATGTGCAATGCAATCGAAACCGAAGAATAGCTTCCAAAAATGTACATTTCCAATATCTCTCATCAAAGTATTTGTAATTGAATTGATCAGAATCTACATAATATCAATTTATTTAAATTTAGATCATCGTGGGTTTTGAAATACTATACGATAGTCAGAAAACAAAAATAAGCCATTCCAAGGATTAAGTAACTAGCCGATCCATTGATATTCTAGACTGATAAACCTGATATGATCAGATAAGAGGTGATGCCTATGATAATGCCAAATGCTAACCATATCGCATATTTAAGTATATAGTTTTATGATAAAACTTTAACAAATCGTTAGAGTTTTAAGATTTAAGTTCTCAGTGTTGTCTTTGTCTTAAATGAATCATAATTTAAAACAGGGCCATGAAACACGGATTGTTTCACTTTAAACGTGAACGATTGGTTTTGATTGCCCGTTTTATAATAATATCGATTTGTACAAACCAATAATTTCCTTTGTCGGTAAATGACGATGGCGAAGCAGACTTTTGGGGCAATCTGAAACTGAAACCAACCAAGCCATGCATGCATGTATTAAATTAAAAATTTTAATATTAACCATGATTTATCTGTCACTGAAGAGACTTCTTCCATCTGAATTTTGCTTTTCCTCTATTGTATAATTCTCTTTCAAAAGTTCTTGCACTGCATTGTTCTAATTTTAAATGCATTTAATCATTATGTACTTTATGTTTGAGTGTATTTTTCTTCTTCATAAAATTAAATAGGCTTTAGAAGGGAGGAAAAGAGCTTGAAGGAAGTGTTATAGTCGTAAAAATTGTTTGGATTCTTTGCTCAAAGTATTTCATGATTCATCAAATAAACCATAGATTAGATGACTAAAAAGTTATATATTTTATGGCTGGCACATTTATGTATTGCAGTATTTATGTAGCAAGGACTTCAATATGTAGATAGTAGATACAAATTGATCCAATTTGTTCCCTCTGCATCAGCACATGCATGCGTACATGTGTTTCAAATCAATACCAACAATCGGATCAAAATGAATCATTTTGCCATTCTGCAAACTATAATATGCAATATTGTTAAAAAAATGTAGTTCACACGTAGACGTTCTTGACAGCTTATTTGCTGTTACTATTACAGCTACACCTTTTCATGTGAATAAAATAGTGTTCTTGCACTCTCATAAAAAATAATATTGTAGCATACTTACTCATCATCATCATAATATTGTTGCAGTCGTAAGTATTACAGGGAACGTCATCACTTGACTTTCAGAAAAGGATGCGGTTCAGTCTGACTTGCTTTGCTTTATAGCTGCATGATTCGTTCATTACTTTTAAGATCTACCTGCACAGCTGCAGGCATCTTGTTTGAAAAAAAAACAATTGTATTTAGTAAACTTTAAATATTGCAGCAGTCTGTCCCGTCCCAGTATTGATAAGCTTGGTTATCTACCATACAGAAAGGAGGAGTTAAAGCGTGAAGTAAAGTACATACATAAATTCCATATTTTTGATTGTTATCGCTTTAAAGAAGTGTGGGTAGAGATTAGGAATATAACAGATAATTTTTAAAAATATAATTTTCCAAAGAAGTGTGAATATAAGTTAGTGTGCGAAGTGTGAAAAAGGATACCTACAACATACATAAACTTAGCTAATTAAAATATTAATTTCGTTCCTCAAATATGGATGATTTTGATGATGCCTTCGGAGAACCTCCAGTAAGTTAAAATACATATACCTAAGTATATACAAAAAGATTTAGCATGCATTATGTGTCAGCTAGCATTTTGAAAGAATTAAAAATAATTGTAGGTCACGATTATCGCAAAGTTCAAAGGGAGCAAGAGAAAGTTGCCCTTGTACTTTATAAAAATCATTATTATTTTTTATAGGCGAATGGAAATGGAGTGGACATAAATGACGAATCGGATCCTGCCGCAGAATTTTTAGCGAGAGAGCAAGACAACTTTGCAGGACTTGAGGATGAAATCCCCGAAATCGGCGGAGGTCCAACTGTGGATGACGTGCTAAATGGAGATGTTCCGAGCAATGGTGACATTCTAAATGGCAATGAAGAGGTTGGAAATGGCGATGATAACTTCTTATCGCAAGATAGACCTTCAAGTCCTCCTGACTTTTCCGCGCCAGTGATTTCCGCCCCGAGGGAGGAACCAGAGAAGCTGCGTATTTGGAGAGAAGAGCAGAGTAGGCGATTAGAAGTGAAAGGTATTCCATCAAAAATTAAATGCTGAAATTATTTCAATTTTGACAATTTGCATATAATTTACAAAAGTTTTAACTGAGAATAATGGTGATCCTTTTTAGATCGCGAAGAGGAAGAAACTAAAGAAAAATTACGCGAGGCAGCCAAGAAGGAACTTGAGGAGTGGTACAAAAATTATGATGAACAGATCATCCAAACCAGGAATTCCAACAGGTTCGTCAACAGAAAAAATGCACTTTATTCTAAAGCATTAATTTTCATTGCTAGTTATTCATTTAAATAAATATTTATGCAGAAACGCGGAACCTGAAGGTGTTTCTGAAGACGTGAGTCCTACTGATGATGGGAAGGATTGGGAGAGAATAGCAAACTTGTGCGATTTCAATCCTAAATCAAGCAAACAACAGAAAGACATTTCTCGCATGCGTTCTTTGATTCTTCAGTTGAAGCAAAGTCCTCCTCCCCGGTTACAACCTGGCGGGTTACGGAACGGTCATTAAGATTCACCACAAATTTTACCTCAAAAATAAATTTATTTATTGTTGAAAATTCCTGTTTCAAAACATGTATTATATATGAATGAATATTACTAATCATTATTATCATCGTTGACTAATTCTAGTGTACTATGCAGCTCCAATAATCAATTACATTACGTTTTATAGACTACACCTTTCAAACGAATTTAAAGTTTCTCGATTTCGAGTTCAATAATAATTATTCAATAAATTCCATTTTCAAATTCTTTGTGATGTTAAAATTAAAATTAGGCTAAATGCATTGAAATATATTTTGCCGCGTGATTCTGTGCATTAATTTTAAAAGACAATAAGTTTTGGACCAATAAATTATTTCAAAATTATGCATAATATGAAAACTAAAAATGCATCTTATTATGCGACAGTCGAATAACTTATGGAGATCATTTTATTGCCCCCTATTCCTTCAACAATAAAAGAGAATCCGAAACAAACGATGATTTAACTTTCCAGAATGTTTTAATTTTTTTATTGCTGAGAGATAACAATAAAATTTCTTTAAAAAAAGCTCTTTCGCAAATACATGCTGGTGTAATTATAACAATTTGCAATCGAAGGAAACTTTGTTCTAGTTTAAAATTAAAGCCACTGTTTATCACAATAATTTATATTCTCAAACAACAAACAATCACAATTCAAAGTGGTACAGTGTTAATTATCATTATCCCAAGCCCATTATTTTGAATAATTGGATAATTGTTAGTACTAGAATAAATAACCCCAAAGGCCCAAACTCANCCAAAGGCCCAAACTCAAATACATGGCCTGTAAATATCAGTTATAGTAACTGCCCTTTTCAAGCATTTTTAAGCGTGTCCAAAATTGGACGGCTGAACTTTCTCTTTGTGAATAAGTACCTTACCTAAAAAGCAGTTATCAGTTATCGCCCTTTGCCCATTGTACGCTTTTACCCTAACTTAATCAATCATGTAAGAAAGAATACTGAAACGGAATCAAACCCGAGTTTGAAATCGAAACCTTACAGCCTCGTTTTACAAAGTTGTGCGAATGCCTAAATTTGTAGGGAAAGAACACGGAGAAAACCGTTTAACCAACCATTATATCAAAATAACAATTAGGGAATTGTTTTTAGCTGCACCGAGCTTATGCATAATTAGGTACTCTCTTATCACAGATGTGAAAGCTAAAAGTGTCTATTCAAAATATTCAATATTCCATAATGTGTCTTTTTCAAATATTTGTTCTCATTATCCAAATCCATGGATTTCTAAAGTCGTGCAACAATTTGCATGCTAAAAAATAATCCTCCGTAATGTACTTACTTTTTGGCTAAAATCTGACGTAAATTCTGTGCCTATTCAGTATTCAACTATTTCGATTGAGCTAATTCTCATAATAAAATGCATTCTATTAAGTTCTATAATAATTTAAACCATGGCTGAAATGATATTAAACAGTAGAGTCAATAACTAACATTTCCTTGTCGTCTGGCTTCTGATTATCGACTTTATAATGGAAGTAAGTGATGTCTGAGATGACATAATAAAAGTACATTTGCAAAAGCGTTGTCGCAATCAACGGTAGAAGACCAATAATACTGGCCCCGGCAACGATAAGTCCCAAAATTCCTGCCACACTGCCAGCCAACAGAAGGGTACTGATGAATACCCAGAAAAGGAGGAGGGACATTCTTCGGTGTTTCTGAAAGCAAAAACGCATTTAAATATTAAACTATTTAATTTTAAAAAATTCATTACATAATATTATAGTGAATAAATTAATAATTGATTACCAAGATTGCTGCAAGAATTAGCACAGCGCCCATTATCCAGTATGCCAATGATGGCAGCCAATATTCTGATTTCAAAAAAAGGAATTAATACGCTACTTTAGTCATTGTACAATTAACAATTTAGGAAGAAGTTAAATGCTTTTCATTAACACATGTAATATGTAAATACCAATAAGAAGTTGAATAACATCTTCCCATTGTTCCGAAAGAGTATCGACATTGTGGTATTGCTCCTCCAAAGGGTAGAGAATAATGTGCCTGTTCTGTGGGCCCAGAACAATTAACGCCAAGCACAAGGCTTCCAAGTGCCTTTTTCAATTAAAAAGGACTACGGCATAATTTAGTGAACCCCAATGACTTTGATGAGCAACCTCGATTAAGATTTGTATGATTAAATAATATACATACCATTTCAGTGGCGCCTGCAGCAAGAAGCCCCAATCGGGGACTGAAGCATCCACAGAGATTCTTCCTTTCAGATCCATTTCCCCGTTGTGGTTGCTCATTCCCAGATTGGAATTCAATGGTCCACGTGTACTTCTTCCATGATCAGAACAATTTCAGTTGATCAATCATGGGCGAATAAAACACTAATTAACATGCAGAACACTCACAGGTTTTACAAAACATTTTACAATTAATCCTGCTTTTTTATCTTTTGTGATTTGTTACGAAACAAAATTGATTCACTTCACGGGTTTTGTAATAATGCGGATATTCTTTTATCTCATAACAAGACTGGACACTGCTGTCCATAGGATACTATGCACAGCTACTACTACGTAGGAACTTCCAGGGAAAGTCTTTCAAGGTCTCTGGGCTTTAAAAATGGTACTAAAAGCCGCATCATCGTAACTTGGATATGTGTATGGTGAGAACTTCTAAGGAGGAAAAAAACTTATCGTATAGTATTGTAAAATTGAAAAACAAGAGGATATGAGAGGAAAGCTAGCTACCTGACTGCACATGCACGTTACAATGCGAAAACATGACGAGCACGAGTACATTCTTTTCTTAATCGGATCGCATTCTTATGTAGTACGTGCATGAATAAAAAAAATGATTTTTTTGCTAGAAGAAACAAGCGAGAGATACAAATACAAGTGTGCATGGCATGTATTGCATTTTATGAGAATTTTTCTGTCCTTTGTTTTTAGCATTAGAAAATGTTCAAAGAGGGATGTACGCTAGATGAATTAATTAAAATTCAATCCAATCGAAATGGAGTTTCGAATTACCTTAATGTAAAAATGTAGCCTACCACCTAAAGTATACTTATTCTGTAGGTGTTGTAAAGAATTAATTCTCAATCATGCAGTCATGGTTCATTTTTCATATCCTTGGCTAACTAACTCCAAAGGATTGTTTGATTATTGGTACCATCCTAAGGTGTGTACTACCTTATGTCCCTTGTCCTAATGTGTGTACTACCGAATCATGAGACCTATTTTAGGTACCTGTAAGGTATTTATCACGTAGTACACACGTTCATCCATCCGACTCTTAGGTAGTTCACGGTAGGTTAGGTAGGACACACCTTAAGATGGTACCTGATTATTTAAGTTTACGGAGTGGGACGAGTCAATCAATCGTTTATGAAATATGAATTAATCATTCATTCATGAATAAGTATGATACATATACAAAGTATGCAATTTTTTATTGCATAGGTACTTCAATACCATCAGGATATTTCATTTGCACCAGTAAAATATTCAATATTAAATATCACACATGAAAAATGAGTCAATTTACAATCACAATCACTCAATTCAATATCCCATTGTCGCACAAACCAACTTCGCTCACATCTAGATAGATCGCTTTGTATAGATACGTATATTTTATTAAACATCGTATCCAATACAAAGGGATTATTTGGCCCCCTCCGAGCCCTATCACGCGATATACCTCGCCTTCAGATCCGATGTTCGGAAGCTCAGCAATACAAATGTGAAGCAGGTGTGAAGCGCAGTTCCAAAAATTAGAGGGATTAAGAATGGGAATTCGATTCTGAGTAAATGGAGTATGAGTAAAAATCCCCGCGCAAACGAAAACCATGATCACAGTTAGGAGGATTGATGTGATGGCACAGCAATCGCTTTTCTGTAAAACAGGAAAATTAGAAATAACGACACATTTTCAAACGCGGATCATTTACGTACATAGAGAAAATTAAATATGATTATATGGATTACTTACATGCGACACTGCAAATATTGCAAAAATCCCCGTGGAGAGTGTAACGGCTGCTGGGAAGACATACGAGAGCATGACGCTCCAGTACACTGTCAAACAAAGCAATTAAACTAGAGTTAGTTCAATTATCAAATCAAATAATGGAATATCAAACTCATGATATGTATGTACGTTTGTTAACTGTACTTACGTCCCGTAAGAATGTGCAGGCGCTCTTCAAATTGTGCTGTCGCGTCATCGTTCAAATTGTTGATTTCATCATTGATTATGTACAATAGAAAGCAAACTGCCGATAACCCGGCGGATCCAACGATCATGAAAGATATATCAGGAGTTACACATCTCCACATTAACTTTTAGAATAATTTAATCGCGACAATTTTGAACATACCAAGTCCAGTATTCCAACCAACAAAGCTCCAGTTTTTCCAGAACACGGACGGCACATCATGCAAAATTTTTTTCACAAAGAGTCAAGTCAAGCCATTATATATTATCTCAATTAAAAATATCTTTAGCTCTATACAAGTGATAACTGTAATTGTAAAGATTGTGAGAAAATGAAACAAGAAAGTAACAACTGAATTAGAAGATACTTTTTTGTATACAAAGCATTTTGCAAATGAAAAACAGATGCAGGCAACGCAAATCCTATCCGCTTTTTATATTTTTCCGTTTTTATTTACTATGTAGCGTTTCATTAAATACATTGAATGTATTAATGACATTTTTTTCTCAGAGAAGCTGTGGGAATGGGAATGCTTCTTTGTGTTTAGTCTTTGCTCAATAAAAAGACTATATCTTAAAAGTTGGACGTGAGTAAACTAGATCAAGAATATCAACATCAAGCCAAGACTATGTTGCTGGGGCTTCTTCAGACCAGAATTGGCTGTCGTTAATGCTTCACTAGACAAATCGTACCAGTGTAGGTAGTACTCTTGTTATTCCAGAGGAGATGAGAATGGCATGGCCAGGATCAGGACCTGTTTTATGAAAAATGTTGCTGGACATGACAGAGAGAGAGAGAACTGTCTTCGGCAAATATTATGTATTTGTTTGCAGAAAACATTCGTATTCGTAGTTTGAGGTCCTTCATCCCTGTTGTTTTGTTTCAGTCTTGCAAAATTTTGTTGTCGAGTTTTTCCTGGAATTGCAAAATGTTGATAAGAAAGAAAGGAATGACCTAGTTTATCTCCGACATTTGAAAACATTTTTCCGGTTTCCTCCACTCCGTTTTCGTTGGATTGATGAAGTCGTCAACGTGTTCAATGGCGATTGAGAATTACATATTAATTTCATTATTATATTAATTATCAGAACTATTATATTCATGTCTAGCCTCCAGCAATAATAAATGACTTTTGAAATGACAGAAAGCAATTTTCGCAAAATGATTTATTAAAACTTATATATGTACATGCATAATTAAATTAGTCCATTACATATTTCTGCTGATTCATAAGAGTAATACTTAATCTATTTCTCTTTATATTGTCATCCTTAAATAGGAAATTGCTATATTTTATACTTAGTTGTTTGGCATGATGATTTTCTTATTCTCTGTAATTATCTTTGTTGAACACGACATTTCGATCGAACTGAAGTCAATTCGAGGGATGGAAATGAACTGTCTGGAATTGATAGTAGAGGAAGAAGTGAATCCTTTCATCCGACAAATAGTTAATTAACTTGTATTGGTCCACTGGTTTTTGGTCTGCTGCTGTCAAATAAAAGTGTAGTAAAATCACAATCATGTTGCTTGCTGTACAATATGCACGTTCCATCCAGCCGAACTCGAATTCTTCATCACTTCTTCCTACTCCTTCTTCTTCGCATTACTAAATGATCACTGGAGAATGATAAAGAGACTTAATTTTCCTTCCGAATAAAACAACAGTTTCCCCTCTGAAAATTAAGTTTGTGCGGGGGTTCGAGTTCGAGTCAAGTCGAGGTTCGCATTCGCCTCTTGTTTCTTAAGATGAACAAGCCCAGCAGCAAAATTTTCCATTTCCCTGTCACTTCTGCCTGTTTTACTCCCTGAAGTTTTTTTTGCTTGAGTTGCTGTTTGGCTGAGGGAGAAGAAATAGAAATAGTAATTGATAAAATAAGGCCTCCAGCCAATACCACCACCATACCACCGTTATCAATGGCTGTTGCGAAAGGGGAAAACCTAGTCCTAGGCTCCTATAGTCACATCACAGCCGCCACACATTGCGATTGCGATAGTCATAGGTGGACTTCATAGCTGGAGGAGAAAAGTCTAAACTCTCGAATGCGGAGGAAATAGTTTCAGCAGAAAGAGAAACAGAGAATGCGAAGGAAATGAAATTCGTGTGTCGCTTCATTTCTCTTCTTCATTTTTTTTACTCAGAAATCTGAAGCTTTTACTTTCGCATCGATTGTGATTGTCCATGTCGACAGTCCACGCAGGAGAGAAGGTAGCCACGGTGCAGCGGTTTGTCTAAAAAACACCATCTTCTCCATCATCATCAGAAAAGAGGAGCGTAGGAGCGAATTTTATGTAACCCGAGAATCTGTTTTCCTGTAATGGATGGATAGAAAATTTTGTATTAACTGTCATTTGCAGTTCCTGGAATGGACCACGCATGTGAAAGAATAAAAGGAATGGGAAATGACGGCAGTAATTCATCCACATTCTCCTCCGCAGAAAATAAATTAGCGGTATGTATATAACTTACGAATTTCTTCTTGGAACCATAGTTTATCATAGTATTAAGGAAGACGCATTTCAAAATGTTCGAAAATATGCAACTGCTCCAATTCCGAAGTTATTAAATTACAAATTGAAGAATTCAACTCTATTCTATTTCCTGCAAATGGATGTGTAGTTCTACATGAGCAGAAGTAGAGAAACGTTGAAAAAGATTGAATCTATTTTTCTCATAACATAACAGTCAATCAAGATATTATTTTCATTATTATTGATTGAGCTCAACTCAGCAGTGGGATATTATCCATTTTTGTGCGCAGCAAGCAAGACCTTGCAACCGAATTCCGGATATAATTTAATTAATAAACCCACATGCGGCAACTTCGTGAGAATCAGAATTGATTAAGGGGACTAATACACAGCAATGTCCAAGGCAGAATCAAAAGTTCAAACATTGGACCCGATGGATTAAAAAGTCGCAGCAGAAAAATATGTGCAAATTCTTTTTGATTGTCATACCAACATATTTGGAAACATTTAGCTTCATATCACATTCTTGCCAATACATATTGTCGTTTCCATGCGTAAATTTTCTGTTGCCATCGTAGCTTTGTCACTAAACCTTGAATAACTTTGTCGCTATAGGTCGGTTTGGGCTGAAATTCAATGGCCTTTGTGCAAAAGGCCAACCCTCTATGTGCAGCAAATTGCAGCTCGATATCTTATTCCTATCGAGCTAAATCGTGTCCAACGACAGACGGACAGAAAAGGCAATGACATGAGAATCAATTCTGATTCTAATAAAAAGGAGTACCGTAAGTGATTATTTATTAGGGGAGGTTATTAGGTACAATTTAATTCAGTAAGCAATGTCGACTTTATGCATTATCCAAAATCTAGAACGCAAAGGGCGAATCAATCTTTTATAGTATTTGGTTTGGTAAAAATAATACCTTCATTATCAATTGATACATATTATGCTCTTAATGAAATGAGTAGTCAGCAATTTAGGTCCCGTATATTCACATACGAATATCATAGGTTCATGAGTTCAAGAGTATCTCGCTGGGCTGACTATGAGATACAACTAGATGAATATTAGTTTTTAATCCGGGATCAATGACAAAGGTAAATCATATTGAATGAATGAAAGTTGCAAAATATTTTTTATTACTTTTGAGATGTGAAAGTGCATCAATGCTCGAGTAAATCTTTCACAAAATACACACAAAGCATATTATAATCACCAAACACATGCATTTTTTCGGAGTTTTATTAACTTTATTAACTCCCAATTTAATATAGGTATTCAATAAAATCCAGTTCAACGAAAATGTTTGCACTTTACACTCCGCGAAGCCCAAGACATTCAGTCAGCTCAGTTGAGTAATTTTAGAGCAATGCGAGCGGATGATATGATATCGTAGTATCATCATATAATACCTAGGTATGCACAATGCTGGAAATGGAGAATGCACAAGCGGAAATATTGCAACTGTCAGCGTGACTGCGATAGTAAAAAGGATTTCGCAGAGCGAAAGCGAAAGGCAGGCAAAATTCGTATCTTTACTTTCACGAAACTACTATTAATGGGAAAACGGTTGAATGACTAATTAATGCTTGCATTCATGGATGCTTGGTTGTTTTTGAGCTTGTGATAAGAAGTATTAATTTGATGAATAGAAACAGAAGCATTATTATTTTTATTTGTTACGCAATATATGTGTTGCTCATAAGTTTTACCGGAAGAAAGTTTTACAGCGTACTTTGTACTTCCGATTGTGAAAGCA
>JAHZNI010000644.1:0-15717 GCA_027744415.1 Seira ritae
CAAGATATTGCCCAAGGGGAGTAAGTACATTATGCATTGTGCACCCTTAGCCTTGAAGGTTTATATTAACACAAAACCATGAGCTCGATGATATTTATCTCTTCAAAAGAAAAGTTTTTTGTAGGCTCATATCCAATTTTATTGTGCGGGTGTTTAACCATTACTTTTTTATGTGGCACCGGCGTATGTACCTCCACCATTTCTGCGACTTTAACTCACGTGTTGTTTGGAATCGTCTTCACACAATGAAATTCTTTTCACGATCTCTTTAGAAATATACTGTAGTGCTATTCACATTCACCCTAGACACTATAATGTGCTTTTCCTGCCACCAATTTTTATACGACTTGCATTGAATAAACATTGTACAGAGTTAAACAAAACCCAGATGGCTTCTGTTCAGTGGTCCCCTACATGCCTCCACGTTTGTCTAACCTAAATTGTCTGCTTTACTCCCCGAGTGAGAGAGAGAGAGTCAGATGAGGGAAACATAATATATGTACGGTAAGGAGGAGTGAAGAAAAAAATGTTGTGGGTAACGAAGCGTAATTCACCAAACGGTATCCGTAGTTAGTATTTTTTATTGATTCATTGAAACAGATTGTATTCGCGTACAGAGAGTAAATTCTCAAAATACGAAATGTACATGTTGGGTTAAGTATCTTCTACTTATCTTTACGTGTGAAATGAATAATATACATGTGGGGATCTTTTTCTTGTATGGCTCATTACTCGTTTTATTAAGTCGGGGTAGTCGGCTAAAAAGATATTAAAAAGGACAATGACATGAAGTTGCATACCAAAGAAGAAAACATTTCCAAGCGTGTGGTGTGGCACAAGAATCTTGCCCCTTCTATCATTTTTTATGCAAGATGTTTTGAAAGTTTTTTCTCCTTCAAAAACTTGCTTCCATCATATTGGAAAATATCGACCAGAACGGGTTGATGAAACAGATGCATTTTTACCGTTTGTTCTGTGGTGTTGGTGTTGTCTGAAAAATGTCCTGAGTAGAGCATCACATATCACATGATCATCATCATGCGACCATGTTTTTAAGAAAATGCTGTGCCTTTGCTTTGCCATGTGCTTTGCCATGTTATCCCATTCCAATCATTTTCCAATTTTTTTCCAAGAAGAGTACGCCTGCTTGTCAGTGAAAAACAGTAACTTTTACAAATATTTTTATCCGTGATGCTTCATAATATAAAGCCAGAAATTTCGAAAACAAGATATATTTTCTAATTATAATTGACCAAGGCTTTTAACCCGCATTCTTAAGTTCATTAATTTTAAAAATGTGAAAATTTCAGCAATGTCAAATGATAAGATTAGAAATATCAATTTAAAAAGATGCTTACCGCTTTCGACTGCCTGAATTAAGAACCTGTACCTGTCGTCGTTGCCTTTATTGATAAGAATGATAAGCTAAATTTAAACATGATTAAATTCCCCTTTAAGGTTTACATAAGCTCTATTTTTGACCATCTTATTGTTTCTTCTATTATTATTCTGTTTACATACATTGGCTCAATCAATATTGCAAAAGCTTTTAAGCCATCGAGATTTTCAATGAATGCACAGTGCATGATCCACTTAAAAGTAATATCATATTTGATGATGATGATGAGGTGAAGACATTGGCTCAATAAATATTGCAAAAGCTTTTAAGCCATCGAGATTTTCAATGAATGCACAGTGCATGATCCACTTAAAAGTAATATCATATTTGATGATGATGATGAGGTGAAGTTTATTACATATTTTAATGCGTATCAAACAGCTGCTCGCTACTTGCCTTTAGTATCGGCTACCTACGTCCTTTCAACTTGTGACTATCTGTACGTTTTAGAGTGTAGTTTACGCGTTAAATTAGCGTACGCTCAGAGAGGAAGATATATCGAGTTAAAAAGAAGTGGAATGACCTCGACTAGCCAAATAACCTTCACCATTGCTATTGCTCATTACCATTGCCATCATGAGCATCATCATCGCCACATTCTGCCTACCTGGCTTTAAGGTGGTTTGTTTGATTGACTTTTTTTCTGGTATTCCACTCACTTTGCTTGTGTTTCACTCGACTTTTTGGAGAAGAAAACTTATATAGAGTAGTTCGTTGCTCCAGCCAGTTTTCAATTGAGTTGAACGGATTCGTTCGAACTTTCATGCATGCTTCTTTTTCTTTTCAAAGATGAAGTTTTTCATGCATAGAACTTGATAATCATAATTGGTTCTTTTCTAATTTCTTTTAAATTATGTCAATTTAAACAGATGTAATGTAGAAATTTTCTATTTTTATTGAAAGCGTTTGTATTACCCGAAAAAGTTTCTTTCTCAGTTTATATTATTAACTCACCGAGCTGGAGCAGGCACTTGTCATCTTGCATTTCGTAAAGTATCCGGTCACAATTTGTTTTAAATTTCAGTCGTTGGAAGGACACTGATTGAAAATTTAAATTTTCAAATTCATGCCAGTATGCCGCAACCGTATAGTATTTAAAATACCACCTTTAACTCATCGTATGATACAAGTCTAGAAATGAGGTAAAACTGCTTAATGACTTTAGTTAGCTCGTAATAATACGCTATTATCACTCGTCATCATCATCATCTTTGACGAAGAGAGAGTTTTTCATTTAGGCACGACAACACGTACTCCTTCCTATCAGTGCATTGTTACCGTATAATATAGTGAATAACTAAATCGTGTGTAGTAATCTGTCAGTCATTTCACTCACTGAGATGCAAAAAGGCTCTTTGCTTTTTTCATACGGTGATACACCACCAACCAGCAGCATTACTCCCTTACGTTTTAGGATGTTGACGAAAAGCAGCAGGTATGCTGCTTTGCTTACATTAGTGCATTAGCTAAGTGGAAAAAATGATGATAAAAAAATAATACGAATGATATGACTCTCTCTGATAAATACATGGTTCTATTTTGTACACACAAGCAGTGAATTTTATACATCCTGTTGTGTAGTAAAAAAAACTCTAAAAAGGCTGAGAAACTCTCCTCCTCCACTGCTTTCAACATGTACTATAGCACCAGGGTAAGTAGCATTTTTTCATGTAGTCTAGTAGGATCTGATGTGAGTGAACAAGACCCAGTATTATGCATAGAAAGTTGAATGCCACCAAGTAACACAGTTTTCAAGATTTTTTATGTGGTTCCGACGACGGCACGGCAATGTGAAAGCAACTCATGCAGGCTTTGTTTCAACGTCACTTTGATTATCCTCTTTTCGTTTTTTTGCGTCCGCATGAAAAGTTTTCGCCATTTCTGGGTGGTGGTGTCGTGGTTATTGCAGTTAGTAGTGGCGATAATGTGAAGTCAATCGCTTTTCATTAGGTTTGGCGTTCATGAAAAAAGATATGGCTATAAATCCTACTTTCATCTTTAGCCCAAGTTGCATCCGTAGCTTTATGATGATGATGCTCAATCATTTAACCTGAGAAACGGCTAGTCATTTCACTATCCGGTTACTCTACATAATATTTATCCCCGTTCAAGATTGTGTTTTAGTAGGCATTAGTCATTGTTTCACCATAATATTATTTTTATGATGCTCTCCTCGTGCATTCATACTTCAATTATTTTGCCTTTGGTCAAAGACCCATGCTGTTCCAACAAATGGAATGAGTGATGCACTCGAGGGATGTCATTATCCAGGATATTACATAGTATTCATGCTATACACGTCGAACTATGACTATGATATGACTTCAATTATTTTGCCTTTGGTCAAAGACCCATGCTGTTCCAACAAATGGAATGAGTGATGCACTCGAGGGATGTCATTATCCAGGATATTACATAGTATTCATGCTATACACGTCGTACTATGACTATGATATGATGATCCTCAAAACGTGTGCCACCTACCTAATCTAAATATTTAGATTGACTACAACAACTATTTTATACGTTTTGTAATTTCACATCAGGACTTTAAATGAATGTGTATATGTATGTATACGCACGCAATCCCATCGTTTTGTAATTACGCCGGCTAGTCTAATTGAACAAAAGGATAATGCACCTAACTGCCCGGTGGTGGTGCTCTGATGATAATGAAGGATGAATTCGGAGAGAGTTTTGTACACTTGGTTTTTAACTAACCTCAATACAGTATTTCGATGTGCTGCACTGGAACTGCATGGAAAACTTGATTTCTATTTATTTGCATGCAGTAATCTCAGCTTTCGAGTTGCTCTTGCCGCTAGCGTTAATCCTATCCTTCAAGTGTTTTGCCATTTTTCTATTGTTATATTACAAACACAATGCAATGCCACACAAAGTTGAGAGGATTAATGCGACTCGCTACCAGTACTACAAGGTTTTCGTGAATAATAATAATATGGAGACAAAACAAGGTTCCCTTACTTCCATAAAAAAGTTAGGGTTGCTGTGTGGTTGCTCGTAATGGAGTGGGTTCCACAGCGTCTTTGCTTTGCATGTACGCAAACGTCAATGACCCTGGAACTCAACGGACCGTTTCCGTGTCTGATTTGTGTGCTATGCATTAGTTTCATTTTGATACAATGCAATACACACACGGGCAAGTCTACTTCATCTCTAAAGTATTTTTCACCTTCAATTCAATCCTTTTGTTTTGACAATGAGAAGATGTACAGTTTTTTTCGAATTCCCATTGGCCCAGGCACCTTGCATGTTTTTTAAAATAACAATGTTTACGACAACAATGATCATTTTAGCAGCACTTTCTACGTCACTTTTACAACTAGATTACGCTGTTTTTGAAAAAAATTACAACAGTTTGCGATCAATCTACCAAGCCACCATTGTAAATCAAAAGGAAAGTTTTTGGAGTAAAAATTCTTTAAAAGTTTGCAAAGCTTCAGGTAATACGTACATATGTATGTATGTACATAATATGTTCGTTCATTATGCCTTAAGGCTTTTGACCAATGAATGTGAAGTAGGTAAAGATGAGATATATCCATACTACAAATGAATGTGACAAGACGAAAAATTCTGTTGATGGAACTTGTTCGAAATTGGAAAAGGAAAGGTACTCATTCAATCCTCATGTTTGCATTTCAAGAGCAAAACCATGCTTCCCGTGTATGTATGAAGCTCACAATATATGATTCGCATCCATTCTATGATAGAGCAAACGGTACTGACTACAATCATAAATTATTTGCGTTCTTTTCTTCTGGCAAAACATATTGAGGTATGCACAGGTTGGTCGTGCGGTGCGTGATACTATAGCTTCTTGATTATTAGCAGGTACTAAAATACCTACGTAAATATCAACAAACGTAGGATGCCTTTGCTCTCATATTTATCTCCGAAGGTAGGGAAGTACATATTCAGGTAGGTATGTTCAGGTGGTGGTGAGCCATTTTAGTCAGTCCAAGTTTCCCTTATCGTCACAAACTCTCGACCATAGTATCTTCTTTGCCTTCCTTGTTATTACCAAAGGAGTTTATAATAGCTCTTGAGGGAAAACATCTGCCGAAGAAGAATGCATACTTGTCTTGCCGATAAATGATGGCGAGTTTCTGCAGCTGAGAGGAAATGAAGGAAAAAAGGATAAGCTTTCAGGCTTAGAAAATTGTGTGGGCTTTTACTCTTTTCAATGGCTCACAACCTAGAAAAAAATAAGGTTGTGGCTGTGGCATGTATGTACTACGATAGTGGTGCTATGCAAGAAAGGAAAGAATCTCCGTTTTGACTATGGCTCCGATTCTGTAGGAAATTCGAATTGCATGTAACAGTAAATAGTTTATAGATAGAAAAACCTTCTTATACTTAGTTTTCAGACAAGTGTTGTAAATCAAATCAAGAGAGAGAAGAGATTGGTACAGATAGGTAGGTATTTATGAAAAATGTTGATTTCGGTTCAGGAAGTTGGATAATTTCATTTTCGAGAAAAATATAAAACTATTATCTTTGGGCCAAGTTGGTATTTCCTTCCTCCAGGAAAAACCTTCCAATCCATCAATCCACTATCTCGAGTAAATTGTTGAGGTATTATGGATCATTATAAATACATTAAGTAAATCTAACTACCTTTTGGTTCAGGGAAGTGCGAAGAAGCAGAGAGTTTACTAATTTGAAAATTTTTGTGCCACTTGTTGGCGTGTGATTACTTGATGGATTTCTTATCACTTATCATGGCCATATCGTTCTGGTTCTCAGGCTGATATCATGATAGTAGGTAAGTAACTTTTGCACTTCAGTTGAAGTACCCTCAGCAAAGACAGAAAGAAAATCTTATCTTGAAATCAAAATCATGTACACATTTACTTCTTCGGGCAGGGATACAACATTGATGCTTGGTAAAATGCCAACACAAAGAAGGAAGTTTAAGTTTTTCGTTGATGCATGCGTCCTGATTTTGGGAACAGATCATATTTTTCAAACAGACTCAAGAAAGTAGCTGCTCTCTATCTGTCGTATCAAAATATTATGGTTGACATGACTGACACGCATAATATTGAGATGCGGAAAAGAAATTGAATCTTTACTTGACTTGAAATTCCTCAGACATCTATTGGGAAAACCGTGTTCATCCTTGCATTGCGGAGTCTAAAAGTAAATTCCTAATCCCTTAGCGTTAATCATTATGACAAAAATTATCTTACTCTCTACACCACCATTCCCTCCGCCAGAAGTCTCAAAAATCAAAGAATTTCAAAATAAACCTTAGGGATAATAACGTCTTCGTGTCATTTGTCAATGCGTTAGTCTCACTTGATTGAGGTAACATGCATACATTGATGCGAAATTCGTGGTATGGATTGACTTCTATTTTAAAGAATGGTGCAGTGTCTAGTCTGATAACAGTGACACTGATAGTCTCAAGGATAACCACATCATGCTTACTGATTTTCGCAGTGTCACAGTCACATACATATTTATTTCGTACGGCAGTGATGCGATGGCTGATATCAGTACTAATCTTTCTTACCTATCATCAATACATATTTGGCTTGGAGCGTAAGTACAAACAATTTGCTATTCATCTCTACATAAAAGGAATTGATGCATGTAGCATGTCCGCCTTTTAAATAACCCATATATATGAGATAATGTAGGATAATAACAATGGATTAAGTATTGTTAAGGACACTTTGTTTTTTTTACCCAAGTCGTGGTCAATATAATTTTTATTACGAATGGAATTTTACTAAATATTTGACATAAAACTTTTTATTTCTTCGTGGCTGAGAAATACACGCATATGAATTTATTTTGTAGGTCATGAAAAAATGAATGGTCTATGATGAAGGACAGTCAAGTCTTTTTTTCATTCTATTTATTTGCATGGCATCTTTCACGATCCTGTTTTCTCATGCCATTCGATTCTAGAATTTGTAAATAGGATTTTTAAATTGCAGTGTTTCTGTAGAGTTTCTTAGTTGGAATTTTTTCTCTAGATGGCTGTCTAAAATCGAATGAATTAATCTGTGACGGCTGGGCTCAATACCCAAAACATTGAGGTTTGAGCTTACCTTCGCTTCGTAATCAATGAGACACGATAATAAAAACAAACTAGAAGAAGCTATTTCATATTGAATGAGGGCTTGACGGTAATAAAATATAGGAAGTACAAAAATAGTTTGTATATGTGCTTTTATGCTTATGATTATGATTATAAAGCGATAAAAAATTTTCCATTCCAGAAGCTGGGGTTGGTTGATGGTTCACACACTTACTTGGCTTAGCAAAGTTGTATAACGGCTTATTCATCTAAAAAATGAACCCATATTTTTCTGAATTTTCTAATTGTTAAATTGATACTATGTTGTATCGTTATATGTATAGACTCAGTCGTATCTTTTGTTTAAAATAGTTATTCAGCTTCTTGCAGCCTTTTTCAATTAGGTATTTACCTTCTCAATTTTCTATGTGAAATTCATTCATGTAAATATAATACATACTCACATACATGCATGATGATACAGCTATAAAATTTACTTTCATTTCATACATACAAAGTAGGGCAATAATCCTGCTTGTGTAACTGTATAATAATTTGTTCTTCATCATAATCAATGCTCAATACTCAATAATTAATATCATTTTCACGACAAAAAGGTTCAAGCTCGGCCCAGCTGTGATTCAATCTTTGAAACGTCAAGATCACATAATTTGGAAAGTATTAGCATTACTGGTGCAAATTGCGGCATACTCACATTCTTTGCAGAAGTTTTTAACAAGCAGAGTTGGCACTGCATTTATTTAACACTCCTTGTAGAAGTGTATGTACTGTACATGAAATGCTGAGCGGAAAGTTTTAAATGATTGTGCACACATCCATACGAAGAAAATGTTTCCTAATAGTTAAAAGCACGTTGGTTGCATGAACTTGCTGCTCTTGACCATACTCGTATACTGCGTTCAAACACTGACACGAAGTGTAAACATTGAATATAGTATATATAGGCTCTGGCTTCCTATTACTAATTGTAATGGATTCATGTGATTGATAATTTAATCCTGTGATAATCAAATTGTTCTATGATACTAGTTACATGACATGATCCTTTCAAAAGAGCGTGAACGTGAATGGATATCTATAGTACTTGAGTGGTAAGAGGAGCAAGTGAAATTCATAGTTAAAAGATAACGGTAACTAGCCATCTGCGAGAAAAAACACCACTGGACTTTCCCGTTTAGTTGTCTGCTCGTTTTTCTTGCATGGCATACTAAGAAGATAGCAACATCCCGCATGAGCGCTATCATACATATACCTAATCATTGTGATGGTGATAAGACTTGTTGAGAGAAGAACTTTTCTCGAGAAATGTTCTCTCCGATCGAATGTATGGACCCAAGCACTTTCTATGGTTTTGCATCGTTTCCGCTCGGACATTTTTTAGGAATTTCCTACAACTATTAAATCATTTTTTTCTTCAATTTCAAGTGATGAATGGAAGGAGAGCCATTTGGAATATAAAAAGGCTTGTAACGGTATCCAGTTAAAAATGTTTGTGTGCGATTCTGGCGTAATTTTGTATCACGGCTTGACTCGTCTCGACCACGGAAAATGATGGATCGCCAGTAGCTCTTAAATAATGGTGGTGGTAGGAGTAGGCATAACAAGTTTACTGTAAACTTCTCATAATATAATGTTTTGTCAGAACTCACCGTGATTTTTAAAGTGGGCATTGTTCTGGTCTGGTTTTCGGTTCGCTCTGCTTCCTACGAATAGCTCTAACTGTTTATTTTATTTTAGCCGTATTAGCGTAGGAATAGAAAAATAAGGAGAGTTTTTTCTTCTCCTTGAGAAACATTTTATTTCATTTTCTTCGTCTTCTTCTGGCAAATTGAACAGAAAAACAGAAAAGTTTTTGGGATATGACTGAATTGTTGTTGGCTCGATTCTTTTCAGAAGTCGGTTCTAGTTTGCTGTGTACTTTTATGTAATCATTGAATTTATACAACTATAGAATAAGAGCTGTTGTGCTACAGCTCATAGCTCGGCACTTTTTTCTGCAATAGGTTACGGTCAGCATTTTTAGCACTGAAAGAGGAAACTTGGAAGGATTCCTGTGAGCCATTCACAGCATGAGAATGCTGGTTAGTGTTCGGCCTTGCATAATAAGTGAAGTTGGCATTTTTTCTGTTAGCTCTAGTGTTCTTCTATGTATGCCGGCTTGAAGGTAGCGGCACTTTTTTGCACATTCGGTATTTCCAGAAATGCTTAAAATACTGCTGTATTGTATGAAAAATATTTAGCGATTCTTCGAAAAAATCCTTAGCATTCCAGATAGCCATGTTTATAAACTGCCCTAATACAATGAAGCTGAATGTATTCTTACTTTTTCCTCATAATTAAATTGAAATGAACAAGAAGTTATTAAATGAGTAGGACTTGTTTGGCTTTGGGGAAAATACTGAAAAGTTGGCTGAAACAAAAACCTTGACTTTTTTATCGGCCATTTCATCTCAATCAGTGGTAAGCATAGATAAACTTGTATCATCATATCATGTAGAGGGTTTATTTGAATTGGCTATAAGGATATAAGTAATTTGGTGGTTATGGTCGAATGTCTATTGACTAAAAATATGTATCATTTCGTATCTCTTTGTCTCAATCGGTAAAGTCCCGGATCATTTATTATTTACCTATGAATGGAGATAAGATAAAATTGAATGAACTCTTCGTACGAACTGGATTTTTGCAAGAGATGTAATGCGACGTACATTCAAAGAAGTACATAATGTGCAGTTGAAGGTACGTACCTATGTAGATATGCATATCAATGTTTCAGGTGTTTGGTAGGTGTGGAGATGCTGCTGATTTGCGAAAAAACCATTTGTTTTCGGCTGAAAGCTATATCACGGCAAAGTGATATGCATAAGTCGATTTTATTGGTATCTATTACATCTTCATGATCATTGAGCTAGACCTTTTATCACAATTCAAGAAAAACGCGGAAATGTCAAAACGATTTTGTCTCATCTTATGCAATCCAACATTCTCGCTAAAAATATGGAAAAGTAATCATTGATTCAATAGACGATACATAAAATCCCGGATAGGTTAAAGTATGACTGCTCTACACAATATAATGCATTACGTAAGTTGAAGTACATATGTATGTACATTGTACATTCATGAAATGCTGTATACCTATGATGATGATCATCATCAATCATGCATTTAAATAACTTAACGGAAATGTCATATTACTTTGTGTTGTAAAAATAGTAGGAAGCGTTAATGTTTAAATACGGAGGCGTTTTTATGTCAAATACTGTAAAACATGAAGCATGTTCATATTGTTTTTTAATTTAGTACATGCTTCACGTATATATGTATACTGTATACTTACACTGCTTTAAAAGTAACGGTTTAAAATGAAGTATTATTTGTAATACTTCCTATTCAACTCGTAAATTAACCCAAGCGTAAATTGTATTATCTATTCAATGACATGTGTTATAATTACTCGGATAAAACCAGTTTCATTCAATAAATCGTTTTGATCGTATTAAGCATTTTGATATATTCGACTCGTAAATTAACCCAAGCGTAAATTGTATTATCTATTCAATGACATGTGTTATAATTACTCGGATAAAACCAGTTTCATTCAATAAATCGTTTTGATCGTATTAAGCATTTTGATATAATAGTTTGTTTTGTTTCATATTTTTTTCTGGAATTTTATTTCAAGAAAGGAAAAAAAGATTTTATTAATTTTAGTGTTTTTTTTCGTGTAAGATTTTCAAGGACTTTTATTAATGGAACGATGCCCTAATCCAAAGTTTTATAGCGTACTTCATTCACTTTCGTACTTTTTGTTTTTAACTGGGTGTATTTTTAAAACCTACAAATAATTTCCCTATGCAAAATTTTTGATACTTTTGCCTCGCCCACACATTCTTTGATACTGCTATCCCGATGAAAAGCTAGAAGCAAAATGAAGTTGCTTTTCATGTTTTCTTAGAAAAACAATGAGAAGTAAATCAAATTTATTAATTAAGCTTTTTTTGCGTGGAGTTTATAAACAAAATGTTTTAATTAATACGAAGTAGACTGGCACAAGTCACGAATTAATTCTTGAAAAAGTATGAGAAAATGTACTCATGGCACATGGAAAAGACCAACTGCATATCTGTCAAATGTATCACCCAGATCTAAAGCTAATTGCACCGCTAAGCACATTACTACAGGAAGCTAACGATACGAGTCGAATAAATATTTTTGCTGTATTCCTAACTTAATAATTGGTTAGCACGCAGTTCATAATAATCATATTGTAATTAAATTGTTTGCTAGTGAGAACAAACGTCCAAGTTGAGTATTATGTTACGTTTTGTTTCATGTTTCATACACAACAAAGTAAGCCAAGCGTGTCACAGAAAGAAGCAAGTGTCTTGGTGCAAGCAAGCAAAGTATGTAGTTCTGCTCTGGCATGCTTTCGTGAGATAGTATTAATGTTTTTATTTCTGAAAGCTCTTTTAAGAACAGAAGCAAACTTAGAAAAAGGAAGTTTTATATTATTTGATATCATTGCGGAAGTTGGTTCATGTTGTTGTTTGGTGTGGAGGGTAGGTGGGAGCAATGAGGAAATGAAAACAGAGGCCTTCGCTCCTCACAAATTTTCCCAAGTCTTGGCTTTACGCGTAATTCTTGTGATATACAATGTATGTATGTAACTTACTTTGGTGTTTGATGCATTTTTCTTTAATGCTGATGAAAGTTTCCTGTGTCGATCTGACATGTGGTTTTTATAGATGAAGTACGTTGCCTTTCCTAATTAGTTGCATAATGCTCAACTTATATGTGCTGGGTCATTGGGTTAAATCAAAGTTGCTGCGTACAAAGATAAATACTGTAAGCCTTGATACTATGTATATGTAAGCACTACTTTAGTAGTCTGTAAAAAGCGATGTGATGCTAGACTTTAGTAGTTTTGTTAATATAAAATGGACAGGAAAAAAGTGTTGTTTGGCGATTCCTTGGTTATTCCTTAGTTGACACTTGTACGCTGAAAAGAGAAAGTGGAGCAAGTCAAATCATACAATAGTTGCATTTTTGTCGCTTTGTGGTGTGTGTATACATAATTATGACATTATATGGCTGGTTTATGAGACCAAAATATCAGGTCATAGCCAGTCGTAGTCGTAGCTCACTTCGTAGATTCCAGCGGTAATGGTGTCACAAACAAACTTAATCAATTGTCTTTAAAAAAGCGGCAAACATAATATCATTATTTGCATGCAGTCATGTTATATTGTATTATGCAAGTGGTGCAAGTATGATCGTGAAAAATATGGGACAATGTTACCTACAAAGTACATAACATAGCATTCATTTATGTTTAAAAAAACATTCCAGATCTTAAATCATCTATGCAATCTCACGTCATACGTATTTACACATGTTGCATAAGCAGAGCATTTTCGAGCCGCGCTGTTGAAGGATGTACTTATGACAATTATGACATGTTGCTAACTCGATTGCTCATGGCTAGATCTGATCTGAAGAATTCATTATGGCAGGGTTTCGCACAGGACAAAAAATGACCTAGTTTGACCATTATGAGCTAAAAAGTCACTTTCTCCTGCTTCGCTCCTTTCATACTCTCCCGTACGTACATCCATGCATATAAGTATACATACACGAAGTCTGGGACTATTTCTTTAAATTCCTGTTTCAGTTCAAAATAACCTGGAATGTAGATATAAATGATGATGTTTCATTCTCTCCTTCGCTATACCCATATACAGCGGAGTCAGTGGCCCATTTTTTCGTTATTACGGAGCAACACGGCATGTACTACGATCTAGTAATTATAATGTCTAAAGCATAATTACTTGTTATTCTATAGCATGAATAATACCTAAAAACAGAAAAGTGAAAAGTTACTAAAATATATAAATTTTCAGCTGGAAAAATTAAGTAAATACAAAACATGGAAAAGTTGCATGCACAAAAAGTTTTCCTGCGTAGAATATTTTTAATATGTATGTACTTGTGCTATGTTCCATTATTGCATTGTTTTTAGGTAAAGCAATATTTTTATTCATACACCTTAATGTAGGTAGGTATTAGAAAACACATTCCTGGAAATATGTAGGTCAGTTTTGTACCAGAAACGCAAGGTTTCATGCTACACCATACACAAGTAAAACCATCGATCCAGATGGAGGGTAAACAAAATAACGACCAAGAATTAAACGGACTTGGAAAAGTTCCTCCAATGTCTTAAGTACGCCTGCTTGCTTCGCGTGCGGGGAACTTCCAGACAACTGCTCTTGTTATACAAACTTTCAAATTGGGTTTCTCATATTCATATTGATGATGAAGTATGCATAGAGTACGTGCCTTCACTTTCAGATGAATGCCAAACGAAGGGAAAGTTATGTAACTCAACTGTGATGGAAACTTTGCGATCGTTTTCTCTTAAGTAACATGTTCGTGATTGCATTGACAGTTTTAAGAGTTCTTCACAACTTTTGAATTCACTAAATGTACGCGTAAAACCGCTTCTCTAATGTGAAAAGACAAACTTTGTTCTAAAAATAAGTTTTGTTTTCTCCTTCATTGAAAAACATTCTTTTCAGCATACTTCATTGAAGATATGATAAGAGTAGTTTAAATTAAGTTGTGAAAGGAAAGTTTAAGCAGTCAATGTCGTGATAATTATAATTTATAACTGAATCATCTATGCAATCTCACGTCATACGTATTTACACATGTTGCATAAGCAGAGCATTTTCGAGCCGCGCTGTTGAAGGATGTACTTATGACAATTATGACATGTTGCTAACTCGATTGCGTTATGCAATTTTGAAGTCGCGCAGTCACACCAAATGTAATGTTCACTGGAATGTAAAATTGTAATGACAGTCTTTCAAAGAAATGACAATTAAGTTTAAATGCTATAATTTACCATTTACAAAATACAAAATTTACAGCTGAGAATAATTTTGTAATACAAACAAACTAGCGATAAAAGCTCCTGTTCCTCAACCTTGAATAGGTTTGTATCTTTTATGGAATCTGGAATTAGAGCTAGAAAACAATGATTTCCAATTCATTGAACTTGAAGCAAGATGTAACCGCTATTAAGCCATGCAAACTTTACTTTTGTTATTTTCTACCAAGAGTTTATACAATACATACAGACGTGGTAATGAACTTGTTAAGATAAGAGGATTTAATAGCTATAACTCATAATTCTTCATAGGTATAAACTCAATCAAGACGAGCAGAACTTCATCAGTTTTCCTTTTGTTTACGAGCCATTGATTATTATGTATTGGCCCATGATCATGACGATGATAATGACGAGGAAAAAGAGTGGTATGAAATTAAGCTACATATTATCTACATATATGTTTGTTGTGATTGCACGTGAGGAAAATTCTCCTGAATTCAATTCAATGTCGATGTCTCGCCTTCTTGTTTAAGTTGGAACTATAGAGTCGATGTACTACATTCTTTGATGTACATATTAGGCTCGATATATGCACATATGGTATATTGGACTCGTTCAATGACTCTACATGAAAGCTTGTTAAATGGTGGATGAGTTATTGGTGTTGGTTTTCAAGGACATTGTACTAGTATAGTGCTATGTCCTCATCAATATGAAGTATCTCCGAGATTAATCCAGAGTCCACATCAAATAAAGCTGAGGTGACAGTACATTTCATGTGGAAATCGAATGATGTTTTCGACAACTTATCAATTTGTAGTCAGTACATTAACCTACATCAAATTCAGATTGTTATGATATGAGGCTTTTTAAATTGCATGATGTTTTATTGAGCTAGCATCTATCTATTTATCATGAACCAAGCCGGCATTGCGGGAATTTGGACCACGTTTTAAAAATATTGCCTTTGCGTTGCTACCCCAAACAAGTCATTAATGAATATAACAATTAAATTTTCGATGTTAATAGACTTGTAACCGACTTTGACATTTCGAAATAACGATAAAATAGCATAGGTAGTTTAAAAAATAATAATGAAGAAGTCGATTTAAAAAATTATTTTGAGCAAACACCAAGTCAATATTTTTGTCAGTTGTATGAAGGGAATGGCACGTATCCAAATTAAAAAGAAAAGCTATCAAAAACAAATGAGATGAGCAAAGACCTGCATAATATTTTTGTTTACGAGACAGGTTGTTTCTATTTCTGCCTGTGTTAGAGCGCACCTCATGTTGTGTGACGTTTTTGTTGGTTGAGGAATAGCGTGAAGGCTTTAAAATGTTA
>JAHZNI010000645.1:0-11387 GCA_027744415.1 Seira ritae
TTATCACTGATCCCATGAGAAACGACCGAGCGTAAACTATGAGTTAAAAGTTTGTTTTTTTTCACGTTAATTAGTCATAATGAAATGTGCAAACCTGATTCAAACTTGGGGAAAAACAAGTAAAAAAAAAGAAATGCCAACAAGTTTGAAGAGATGCTTTGCATTAGTATTACCAGTATTGTTGGCTATTAATCCTTCATTTTGAGAATGAAAACTGCAATATTATCATTAATATTGCAATTACCCCCTGGATAATGAAGTAATTAATTCAATTCAAAGGAAAATAAATGCCAAGCAGGAGTTGGTCTTGGATTTGAAATGTGGCTTATAAAAGGAAATCAAGTTTTGGAGGAAATCTCAAACCTTTCCTTATTTTTTATTGGGCTGCTGCAAGAGATCGTGATTAAAATGACATATTTATGGAGATGGTGATTTTCGTTCTTAAGAGTCCATGAAAACTGCTCAATTTTTACTGCACCTAAATATCTATCTGTATGCATTATACGCACTGAAATTTTTTTTTTGGTTAATCTCACACGAGTCAAGTGGTTCCTCAGACACTTGAGCATGGAGTCTATGAGGATGGATACGCAGCAGTTATTAACAGAGCAATAGTAATAGAAATAAAAAGTTGGTTAACTATAGCTAGTTGCAGCCATGACTATATGACCACCACATATGTAATATTTGAGAAGAATAGGATGACCAAAGAGGAGGAGGATGATGATGACGGCCAACATGATCTTTCGGTCGTTTGAACAGCTTGGTAACGAGCTGTTATAAATCTAGTCATAAATTTCAACACACTTGAATAACTGACAAGGATCGAGGATCACATCGCATCGCAGTTAACTTTCTTTCAAGTGGAAGCGCAACTTGCAACTTGCTCCTTTGTGTGTTGTTCTCCTCGATTATTATATCCAATTTCAGGTCCATTATCGTGGAGAAATGGCCATTTTACTCCATCATAAACATGATGGGTGACATGAGCTATATTTTTCTGCCGAACATCATATGCATTATCAGTCTTTCAAGTGAGTTCGTGATTATTTCAAAAGAAGAGATGATGATGAGAAATAATATTCTCCTTAAAAATATATTTCCTGTCTTATGAAGGAAAAATGCATTCTCTGGAGACGTTTTCATTTAATCATCTGAAGAAAATGCACTGGACAATGTTATAAGTCCGTGACAAAATGGGAGGTAGGGCATGAGTCTCCACAGGAGGGACTAGGCTATAACAATAATTATAATAGGCAATATCACATTTTTATTTTCGAATACGATAATCTCCTCTCCTCAGCCAAAGCCACATATACATATTTCATAGCCATTTAGTAGTGATTCTCTCTGAGTGAGCAGATCAAGACAAGGAAAAAATAGAAGAAGGGAATGCAACTCAACATAAGTCTGTCATTCCGTCACCATCACCCCATTCCAGATCCCATATCCCGAATATGAACAGCTTCTTAATGATACGATGACAATGGAAATAGAGCCATGCACGAAACGAAACGACCTCTCGATCCCAACTTTAACTCGACTTATTCATGCAATAAAGAAGAGGCTTTGCATTTTTTTCCTCCTTCTTAACAGCAGGTAAATAACTAGATATAATAATAACAAGCGACCATTTAATACGCGAGAACGGAGCGCTAAGCTAGATCGTATCCGAATCCAAATGGATTACTAGGAATGAATACGGTGCCATCATGGTTACTATAACGAACATTAAATGGGCAGTGAAGAGCTATTTAATGGGCAACAAAATAAAATAAGATAGTCATGTAATGTATCACAGTCGTAGTACTCGCAGAAGAAGAGAAAGAAAGAATGTATATATGTACGTGCATTCATCTGTTGCAATTTATCCATTATCATTATTATTACTTTTATTACTCTTACGACAGCCATGAAGTTAAGCCAGGGAACACTTTCACAAAGGCATGATGCAGCTTCTTAAGGTAATTTAATCGCATATAAAAATATATTTTATCGTTATTGCCAAGTATAACGATGTGGAGGAGAAGAGACATTTTCTCTCTGTATTTTTTATTCTTCAGGAAAAGAATTTTCTTTTCCTTACAATCTGGAATATAAATCTCGTCTAGTCTTTGACTCTCTGACTGAAAGAGTCTTTTTAAGACGTGACGTGTATGTACGGACATACATTCATATGTACATAGCTCTCCTTTTTTATCTCTCGTCATCAAAGGCGGTTTCACTCAGGTATGAAGCTATTATGGCCATCCACCCAGAAATTAAAGCTATGAAAATGGCCATCCTTGATGCTCTTGATCACTCGTTTTATTACACATCTCAACGACTTGTACGTAGTAACATTTCGTCCCATCATCATCATCCAATCCAATCCATGATCATTATTACGGCAATAATAATACCCCTCTTCATTTCATCCCATCTTACAGGGAAAAAAATAAGAATATTATTGGCGAATTCCAATCGGAAAATTTTCGAGAAAATGTTTTTGTATTCTAATGAACAGTGTTTTGCTTTTTAGGTTACAACTCTCGACTCTTGTACAATTCGAGGAGTTGAATAATAGAATACGACTGGCTTGGCTACGACGAGGAGGACGACATTGACACTCAAATAACTTGTTTTGTCCTTATCTTTTCCTCTGTATTAATGGTATGAAGATGAGTGTAGTAGTGTACTACCGTGAGTACTGAGAACCACATCATGGGCATTATAATGTGTCACCATATCTTTACTTCGTTTTCATGGCGGATTTACAATCAGTTTTTTTGAAAATAATAGGATATTTTTTTCATTCAATTTTATTTTTTCATCGCCGAGTCGCATTTTTTCTGCTTGTTTGCTCGGACAACTCTATTGTTTTTTATCAAGGAAAAGACGCTATCATATCATATCGTATCCTCTCCTGCTCAGAGTCAAAAGCAAGACTATCTCTCCGCCTTTCTGCTTACCTAATAATTAGGATGGGAAAAGGGCTAGACACTCTACCTATTTCTGAAGAGTCAAGAAGACAAGTCCAACATTTTCAAATTTATTCATCCACTACACATTGTTTCTAGAAGAAGCTCTTGTAACATGAATATTATTATTAAGCATTTATATAGACATAAAAATATTTTTCATTGCTCCTCAGCGGCTCTGGCACAGGTGGTTGCTATTTCAAGACAAGAAATAAGCAACAAACAATAAACTCCCTACATTACACGTTTAACTCTCAAGCGCATTCTCATTATTATCGTTATATTTATGACCTTATCTAATAAGCAATGCAACTGCACCGCCGCCGCACTCCATTTTCATTTCCCTGGAAAAAAATCGAGTGAGGTTTTTTCTTTCTTGTTCATGCATGTGTGCACTTTTTTGTGAATCGTTTCTTTTTACGATAATTACCACCCTCCTCCTGGTCAACATAATAACTACGTGAACATGAAAAACCGTTCCTTATTGCTTGTTACATGTTCGGATGTTCTTGGTGCATCCCTTTTGACTTCCAGAAAAAAAGGCAAAAAGGAATTGAATTCTGAGAGGATTAGAATTAGACCTTCCTTTCATTCCTTTGTTGATTCATGGTACAGTACATACATACATACCTACAACAAGAGGCTAAAAATATGAGCTATGGGAATCTTTCTTGTTCACAGGAAAAAATAATGCTCGTTTTTAAGAACTTTCAATTTTCTAAAAAAATATGTGATGTGATGGATCATTGAATGTCAACAGAACCATCAAGCCAGAAATCTTGGTTCGTTCTAGTCATTGCACCCCGACTTACAGCTTCAGTGATTAATGGTGGGCTTAGAATTAGAATCGACTTGGAATATTTGAATGGAATACCCATGCTAAGTTTATTTCTTAAAGGAACCCTCACGATCTTCTACCTATTGGTTCATTCGCTCGTTTAAAAATAGAATTATCTCAAAAGCAGGATCTATTATTCATTGAAAACTGTAAAAGAAGTAGGTAGATAAGTAATTATATTGAAGCTAACTATGCACTACTGAGAGGAACTTGTCTTTCTCGGAGGAAGTCTAGAGCGAAGAGCTAATTTTACACGGATAGAGAAAAGGCGGATACTTCGCAGACTGCTAGACACAGTGAGACATGCGTAGTTACATAGTTAGTGCATTTCCCATTCCTCCTTGAAAAATGTCGGTAGGTAAACCAATGTTTTCAGCGCAGTTACCATTAACCGTCGTCGTCGTGATCGTCATCATATGATGATAATGCTTGCCACATCTGTGTGAAACTGCATCATCGCCATTACATATTTCAGTGGATGCATATATATGTAGGTATGCATAAATAGTCGTCTATCGCATCATGAGAGTTTCATAAGCTGACAACTAATCTTTATCCTTTTCTCTCGCAGACATTTGTATCAGCTCGTCATGCACCATAAAATTCGCCTGCCTTTTCAAATCCCCGAGAAAACTTCTCCGAACGAAGGAAGAAGAGAATGTTAAAAATATGAAGAGCCGATCCAATGGCTCAAATGTCAACTCCTCGTCAAATCAGTCGAGCTGAGAGGAAAATATTTTGTTGTGATGCGATGCACTTCTATAAAAAAGGATGCAACAGCAACATGCAACGTAGTATGTAATATTATGCAAGTCAGGAATCATAAATACGTCAGAGGAAAATATCTAGTTCAGTTCACGTTCACATCATCAACTCTTTTGAAAGGAAATGTAGAAGAATGCCATTGCCATTATTGTTGAATTTGAAACTGTCTTACAAGCCATCCGTCATTACATTATACTTACTTTCATTTTCATTATTTTTCCTGCACGCAAACAACCCTATCATATCATATCACAAGTAATTTTCATGGCCATTTCATAAAAGATATGTAGTGCTGGAATGTATCAATCTCAGAAGGAAAAAGCAAACCCTGATGGATTTGCATGCGTGCGTTTCTGCATTTAGAATGTGGTTACATGCGATCTCATGTCGTGTCGTGCACAACGCAACGATGCGATGCGATGCAGCGTAGAGCACAACCCTAAAAGTCAGATTTGACTTGGCATCATTTTCTCCTTCTTCTTCCGAAGTCAAAAGCGTAAAATCGTAAAGAAGAAAACATGATACATCTCAACTTACTTGTACGACTCCGACTTATAAAAAGAGGAGAAAATAATGGGCGGATATGCACGGGAGAAAATGCATATGAAACACTGTAACGTCGAACATAACCATGATTATTATTACTCCTGCTATAATGTGTATTTTTACTACTATTTCACTAAAAACTCATTGCGTGTCTCTCTTGTTCACAGGCCAGCCAGAGCCAGTCCAGATTTTTTTCGTGCGGTTCGGCTCGAGTTCGGAGGAAAATTCGAAAAGAAAACATTCCCGGAAGCGGGTGCTGCTGCTTCTGCACTGTATATCTGTATGCCACAGCCAAGTCCACAATTATACGGCGGAGGCAGTGATTCTCTTCTGCATGTAAGTCCCAATAAAAGACATTCCCGTAAGTTGAAATCGTTTCCTTCATCAACTATAACTATGGTAGTGCTGCGGTGCAGTATTATCTATGAGGTGCAGGCAAAAAGCATAAGGAAACAGAGGAGGAGCCATCCCGTAAAATGATTTATGGCCGGTACGTGAGCATAAATTGCTTGTTTCATTTCCCCACAAAAAGAAAGGAAAACTTTAGTCGAATCTCTTTTTATGTCTGAGCCACACATTTCATTCTCGTTGATGATTGCTGTTGATACCATCATCCTTTTGTTTTTCTTCCTTTTGCACCCCGTTTATTTTCCCCCCTCTCGGTTGCAAAGGCATTGCATTGATTGCTCTAGAAAAAGAAGTGACGACGATAATAGTAATGAAAAAGGCACTCTGTAATTACTTAAGGTGGACTACGGACTAATGAACGAGGAAAATCGATTGTTTCCCTCTGAAACAAAACTCTTTTGTGACGAGTCGCTGGTAAACAATAGACATGATCCGAAAAACTTACTGTTCCATTATATTATGTTTTACTGTGAAAATGATAGATGCATTTATACTTTTAGGATATATTTTTTGTTTTAACGATTCCAACTCACGTTGTTGCATTTTCCATTTCGTGATCACACGTAATATGTTTCCTTCTCAAATTTATCAAGCTCAAGCTGTGGTCTGTCACATTTTAAACTTGTATAATGTCTCTGTTTGGACGGTTTCCATTCACGTTCCTTACTTTATAGCTTGTGGTGTATGTAGTTGTAGTAGTAGTGGCTTGCTTGGTACGTGTCATTTCTCTAGACTAGGCAAAATTGATTGTATTTGATAAAAATTTTACGAAATGCGTTTTCTAAATGCCTTAGAGCACTACTACTGGAGTCAACGTATGGCTTAAATAAGAGTGTTTAAAGGTGCCATTTTGGCATTTATTTATGGAATATAATGCAATCCTGTATTTCAGAGTTATTGTGATTATTGTCGATTGTAATCAAGCAATTCAGTTCTGATGAGATGGGATCTTTCGTTTTGTACCTATAAAATAATGAACTTTTATTTTCCCGAGTAAATAGATCATGCAAAAACGCACTAAATCCAAATGCACTACATTTCTTCATATAATTTCTAATGGACTCTGTAAGTAGTAGCGAGCTCATTTGAGTACACATGTTATTACTCCACTAATTCTCTGAGGTACTTACACAAGTTCATAAAATGCCCGGAAAGTTTTCGTTTCCTAAACTCAGCGAAAAAAATGCTGAGTTTCGAGGAGGAAATGAGGTGCTTTCTGGAATGTTATATGAATCATAAACCTGACTTTTTTATATACATTTTACGATGCTGACTAATTGTTCATTAGTAAGTTTATTTGGTGGTATGGTGTGGTGTGTTTCATATCACTATCATCACTATGGTACTATTTTTTTCTGGATTGGATAACAAAAGTAGAATGTTATTTAGATTACATACTTCAATACACTTCTTTCTTATTGACCGACGAAATAAATGAAAAGGGGTTGCATTATTTAGATAAACAAAGTGCGTGATGCAGGAGCAACTTTACTTTTTATTTGAAATTTTCTCGATTAATACGTTGGAAGCATTTTTAGGTTCAGTTAAGCAGGAGCAGAATCCGGGAAACTAGTTTTTTTTTTATTTTAAAAAGCTCATTCTTAATTGCAATGAAAAAATATCGTAATCAAAAGTAGAATTATTTAAGCTGCTTTCTTTTATTTTACGAGCTTCTTCGCCCTTCATTTATGTGCCACACAGATGGTTCCATGACTGTGGTCTGGTCTAGTCTTCTTTAAAATAATTCATGTGTTTAATTGAGAATCATATCCTTCATGTCGAAACGAATAATTTCATTCTGCTAATTTAGGCTTATGAATAAATTTTCTAGATCTTGCACACTTGCTTCTTGCATCCTGCTAGAAGTCATTAGTCATTAGAGCTACTGCTTCTAATATGCTATACCTACACTGCTGCTGCAGCTGTAAGTAATTAGCCATGCGAAACGATACAGAAATGCAAAAATGACGTGAGGAAATTAGGCATAATTCATTTTAAGTTATTTGAATAGTTTCTACGAAACAAAGGAGAAGGTATGCACTATATACATACACACGTCGAAGCAATGTTCCGTTAATTAAGATTTAATTGACAACGACAATCGAATTGAAATACTGAATGGAAATTAATTGACGTAAAGTCTTGAATGCAATAAAGATGCATTGCATTGTAAAAACGGAAGTCGTGATCGTGTCGCATACAGTTACTTTGAAGTCGGAATTGAGTTGAATTATTTGATTAAATTTAAATGTGAAGTTTTTCAAAATCACGACCCAAGGGTAATGCTTAAATTGAAGTTTAAAAAGTCATCTATTGTGTTAATAGAAGGAGTAAAATGAGTGGATCCAGTTTCAAGCTCAGATTTTGGTCTCCAAAGTACCCGTTTTCCTCTACATGAGAATGCAGTTATGAGCCATAAATTCTGGCTTATTCTTCTACTTTATTGCATTCATGCAGCATATCAACCAGAGACTACTGCTGGAATGGAGGATGAATGAGAAGTTTAGAAAATGAGAAATGAAAAATGTAATTTAAAAGCTTTTATATATTTGTTATTTCAAGTTCCTATTTCTGGAGTGTGAGCTTCATCGTCTCTCAAATCTAATTTGCCTATTTTTTGTTCGCCATTGTGTAATATTTTCATTCTGAGATTTGAAATGAGATAGGCTATCACTAAAATGAAAACAAAATTGAATTTCTCCAATTGAAGAAATAATTGAATCATGAAGTGCTCTTTAGTCGATAAAAATCCACCAACTTGAAATTTTTTACTGAAGTTTTGTGATTTATCATTACGGGAACTTCAAAATTAACTGTATGAATCATAGCAAAGCTAAAACATGAGGTAGGTATGAGCTTTAGTCTTCAGCAAACCAGGGTCCAACTAACTCCAACTTCTCAGCCATCGAAGTCTGGCTGGGCTGGAGCATTTTTGTTCTTTTCAACTGCGAGCTCAACTCTCCCTTTTCCAGACGACACACATACATAGATACATATATGCAGAGAATGAGAATACTCGTTTGGAGGACCCCTGGGATTCAAGTACCACATCTAAAGTGTCACATAAATTACACTCGGAAAAAAGAAGAGAGAGTACAGTTCTTCTTACACATGATAACGATCCAAGATCCTAATAACATGAATACCTTCCTCCATTTCCATCCATTTCATCCCTGCCTCTTCGGATGCAAATAATGTCTTTTTACGAGAGTGCAATGCATTATACGAGACATTATACACTATACACCATATTTTTTATCCTCTCCCTGCCGTTTTCCCTGAATAAAAATAGATCCAGCTTTGTGATTGTGTATGTACTGTGACGTGAGCATATTGTGAAAGGGAGCATCATTTTGTAGAAAATGGCTAATAATAATAGAGCCAAGTCAGAGTTGAGAAAAAGGGCAAAAAAGTGTTTTATCTTTGAATCATGCGACCACAACGACAGCAGCAACAGCCGCGCCTTAAGAACCCTTCTTTTGTTCATTTTCAAAATAAGGAATAGGTATGCTGGAATTTAATCAAAATGAAAACATTAGGCACAAGGTTGAACTGCAGAAGGGGGCTATTCAATTCGAAAGTTCTCGGGTGGGGGATGGATGTAAGGGTCGATTAAGAAATCTGGAAAGTGGAAATGGCAATTTTAAACTTCTTTGCACTCGATCAAGAAATAGATGCCACTTGGGAAATATTCTGGATGGATTGGCTGTTACGAGGTAAACACAAACTACCTACGTACATTTTAGCTCTGAAAGAGGATGACTAACTCAATACTGCTGCTGTTTCGGGTGAATCGATAGGTTTGGTTTGGATTTAATTTTTTGAATAAAAAATTGAACACAAGTATAATTTTCTAAAGGAAGGACAACATTCTCCAAAGAGATAAGCGTAATTCAGTACAGCAGCAATAAAGGATCAGACTTTATTGCATCAGTACAGGAGAATGGGATGAATCGAATTTATCATAAGCCCACAAATGTTTCTCGTTTTTAATAAAATTTGGCAATTTCAATATGGGACTTTGCCTCCGCATATCTGCTTCCAAACTGCCTAATAAGAATTTGTATGTACCGTAACATTTCATTTTTAAGAGAAAAGGAAAATATCCATAATTTTGTTTTCTTTCTGTGAAAAACGACAAGCATTCCAATGAAGCATTTTTAACATTCTTCCGATCTTTTGTCTTCGATCTGGCTAGTAGTGGGACATACTGCATACATAGTGCCGTAGTAGTAATGCTATTGTTGTTGCCTTGAAGCTTTCTCCAGCCATTTCTTCAATTTCTGAAACGACAATGGCGCGTTAGAGCAACACCACTACCACGATACCATTCCATTTCCATACTTTAACCGTTCCAATATAACGGATATGTCCATCATATCATAACAATGAAATGGGGAGGAATGTGGGACTCCCTCGTAAAGAATAGTGGTATCCAGCCAGCTCCTCTATATACTTCAGTTGGATTCGGTGTCATTTGAGATTGAGAGACAAGCACGAACTCCCGATTCCCGATCCACTTAACCATTTCCCAAATCGCTACAGTTACCGTCGTCGCGCATTACCTACGTGTTCTCTCAATATCCTTGATATTGCCTTGAAGTAGCGAGATCTCGTCATAAAATTGAGTTCTCTCCTCTTACGTTTATTCGCAATCGCAACGCGACGTCTTACAATATCACCAGTATTAAGGAGGAAGAAGAGAAGAGACGTTCTTGGTCGGGTATGGTATGGTGGTATGTCTTCTACTGCCTTTGCTTGCTGCAGTAAAAGTAATGCTTTTCCTGATTGCCTTCAGTGAGACTATATTATGCTCACGTACATCGCGTTACCAATGTACGTGTTGTTTTATGCATGCCACTCTAAATTTTCATTGGTTTTCTCTTCTTCAGAGCCTTTTATGTCTGAAAGGGCCATTTAGAATTCTAGATGCATGTGTGTCCTCTCTGAGGAAGATGTATTAATGCACATATTAAAAAAATCTTGGTCCTCCCACCCAAAAATCTGATAATCAATTTTAAAAAACTCAATACATACTTCTTTTTGCAAGTGTATGAAATATCTTGAGACAGGCCTAAGAAGACACAGATAAAAATTCTTGAACGAAGTTGACGTAACGCGAGCGAATATGGGAAACTGCTCGTAATATCCATAGTGATTCCCATTAGATTTTACATTGGTATTGGGATGATGGGATTTTCCTGAAGATAGGATAAGGACGAGATGCTCTCGAGCTTTCCTTCCGACGACGAAAAAAATCCATTTCATGTCCCAACTTTATTTAACTTTTTTCCGAGAGAATTCCGTTGCGACCTGTGTAATATGATGATGTGATGTGCACAGTGCACAGAACAGCTCCCGCCGCTCCACTCTCTTCTGCCTTCAGATATGTACCTTATTTCCATTCGTAGGAGCAGTAAAAAATATGAACAAAATGGGCAGAATGATGCTACAGTAGCACATTTCCATACAAAGCACACACCCAAAGCAGTCTTTAACAGTTCAGTTGAGGCAGCCTCACTGGATGAAGGAGACAATCGTTCAATGTTCCCTGCTACTGAAGGGACATGGTATGGAATATGGATACGGAATGCTTTTGTCCATACACATTTCCCCTTTTCTCATTCCATGGAGTGGAGGACGTTAACGAAGGAGAATGAAATGAAACTCATGACGATATACTGCCACTATAATGGCAGGATTAGTTCACTTCTCTACTGTTGTTCAATTGGAGCTTTATCGTTATCGTCCTGCGTCCCATGCGATAGGATGTGATGTGATGGTTCCGTATCATGCTGCCACTGCACTGCCGCTGCTGCCATGCCACTGTCCTTTTGAAATTGCATTGTACAAGACTGATATTATGGCAC
>JAHZNI010000646.1:0-21126 GCA_027744415.1 Seira ritae
GTGCATTACCATTACCATGCCTCACTTTTCAGTTTACATTCCGCACTTTGAGAAAAAATTGAAAATTTGCAGAAAAAGCGTTTCACCATGGTGCAGAGTGCAAAATTGCAAAGTTGTAGCTGCAAAACGCGGAGTGCGGAAGCATTTAGGAACTTTTCGTTTGACCATTGAAAAAATGAAAATGACCATACATGTTCCCTTGCAACGATCGGCATTTTCGCATTTAATTTTTTAATAAATGAGAAGCATTATTTAAAATTGAAGAAGCTATGGTGAAACAAAATCTCTTCGCACTTTTCGGAAAAAAGATTTGAAAAGTGTAGAATGCAAAACTGAAAAGTGAGGCATGGTAATACACCCCACAGGTAAGTAAAAAATTAAAATCATCCCTGTTTTAGCACATTAGTTTTTCGGAAAACATGGTAAAAAGGTAAAAGTTGTTAAGAAGGTGAATTTACTTTTATTAGCAAATGTTTGATAAAAGGGAGGATTCAAAGAGATTCCTGAAATTGCTTCAAGCAGTACGTGTTTTCAGCCTTCTGCTCACGTATTGAATCACAAGAACAATCAGTTCATTCCTCATTCACCCAATTTGTCGATGTCAATGGATATTTTATAGACTATTATTAAGTCAGCGCATAACTCGCGGCGGTGGCACTCACTAAATCAGTAAAACAACGAAAGCCATTAAATTACTGTGAGCGAATCTGGCGTCATCATGCTTGTATCATGTCACCGGATAGAATCGTAATTTTTATACGCACGTTCTTTACGAGCAATTTTGGTCAATATACATAATTTAAATGCGTAGAATATTATCAATATCACATTGCAAATTTCTGCATGTATGTAATCCGAATTTCATTATTTCTCCAAACATTTTATAACAATAAAACAGAATGTATGGTGTTGTTTTTTTGCGTTTTTACGATAATAAAATAAAATTTTAATATATTGCATGCATTTATTAATGGTTTGTACTTCAGTTAATTTATATTTGTTGAAGAGCTCCCTTAAAATGCAATATAGCAGTTTGCATTTGTTGGTGTAGTACATGCTTCATGCTTTTTTACGAAAAACCCAAGAGTCATAAATTCGAAAAATGAGATGTGTTTGTTGATTAATTGTACAACATTCTTGTGTACTCATCATGAATGCCGATGGACATTATAACGAGGCTGGGTAAAGAGCTCCGTAAAGATTTCGATAATTTTTCATTTTTTCATCAAAATGAAGCGTCCGTTAATTGTACCCTAAAGTCATCAGCATGCTTCCCGTGACTTCAAAGTATCATTACCTCTTTCCACAAGAATAGAAAAGAGATGACCAGAGGTCAAATAAATTGGCATGTTGACATATGACATTAATGTTGACTATCCCATTTTGTAATGGCCTCAACCCACACCTCATCATCACTCCATCTACAAAAGACAAAATTAATCTCCATTTTTTTTAATCAAGACCATTACGAAACGGATTCACTTTTGATTTACAGCCTTGCTAAAAATAATAAATTACTTTTCATGCGTGAAAATATGTGAGTAGTAAGTACGCAAGAAATATTTTGATAATATAGTTCCATTTTATTTTGATATGCACCAATTTCTTAAACTCTTAATTGTACGCAGTTGTTTTACGCAACTAACTACTACTCCACGTGTAGTAACTATCCCAAATAAGACTTGCAAATATAATGTTCTTCTTTCAATATCGTGTTCATTAATTTAGCTTCAGAATTATCTCCAATTTTCCAAAAAATGTTTCCCGAGGGCCAATAAGCAACTAGAAATTAGGAGTGATGCGTTGCAATTTCGATTAGCTTGAGATGGAAAGCATGTAGGTACCTGAAGATTAAAAACTAAATTTCCCAATAGGCGATTTATTCGTAAACTAAATGACCGCATGATTACAATTCAAAGTTTGGGCCCGTGCGAGCAAAAGGAGAGAGAAAAATTGTGTCAATCTAGAAACCATTATCATTTAATTGTCCTTTTATGTAAGGCGAGGCGTCACGTACGCACTTCCTATACCGCTTTTGTTGCCCAATTTTCCACAAGCCTGACAACTTTTAATGCAGTACCTATGTTTACGTTTCATGGTTCATGGGATTTTTTAGATTACACATTTTTAAGGGAAAACTGTCACCTAATGCCATTATTCACGCGGATTGAATCGCATAACTCACTGCATTCGGTGTGCGATCGAGGACAGAACGCCCTGCTTTTATGCAATCCAAAAACAAACTTGAAATAAATCAAGATGACCTGAATCAATAAGTGTTAAACTTGGGCAATATGATATTATCGTCTTCACAGAAATCCTAATTAGTTTGAGACAGATAGAAGGACAAAGCCAAAGACAGTGCGCTCACAAAATCACCTATATTCCATGTGAGTAAAAAAGTCAGGCAGAAATGAAGATGAATATGAACAAATAGTAACTAATTTGCATAGTTTGGTGGTAGCTTTTGAAACTTTGAAAGACTAACGCCTTTCCAAAAGCAGTTTATTCTTTCATAATCAAAAATCAACAAATAGGTAAATGTTTATTTCGTAAGAACAGAAGCTATAATTGTGGGGTAGAGTAGAATTGATCAAAAATTCATTGACAATCAGCTTTTGAAAATCAAGGCTAAGTTTTTGGAGGTCAGTGAGTAAGCAAGTTGGAGTGCTCTCGAGTCGGGTGAGTCACATCTTATATATGTATATGAGTCATATATGTATGACCATATGAATTGGATGAATCGGTCATGCCATGTCATTTCCATATTTTTGAAAGGCATTTTGATGATCTCTTACAGTTACAGTGGGTTTAAAGGTTTGACTGAAAATGCAGTTGAAGGAAGAATGTAACTTTTAAAGTTTATTGAGAGCTTTTCCATTTCATGTCATGGCAAGATATGGCACGATCTTTGATGAAGATGCGTACTAATGCTTACCCATGTTAAAAACTGACCCAAAATGAATGAAATATTTAAGTAGTCAGATAAAAAGCGTAAAGAATGTAATTTAAAGCGACTACCTATTCATTAATCATGTAATTTCAGGTAGATTGTCATATAAGCTTACAGATCCGCACTTGTATATTATATGCCAAACATTATCCAACAATATACATGCAGATATTAGGTAGGTATATATTGGCAAATCTGCCACTGCCACAAATTTGAAAAATAAAAGCCAAAATTGGCGCGAATAGGTTTGCTATAATTGCTGTTTTATCACAGTTAATTCATAAGACATTCAATGTTGACCTAAATTAAGTGTCAGTATGCCCCTTTTAACTCAATAGATTTTTGTATTTACTCACTGACAAAATGATGCTGCATCGGCACTGTAGCTAATTTTAATCGTCACGTAATTAAAAGGTCAAATATGCTCAGAATTTTTCAACGACAATGCACAGCGTTTAAAATACAATCTGTATTCTGTATCATCGTTTAAACAATGCACAAGACTTCTATTTCTATTTTCACCCTTTACGTATATTTAAGTTGTCTATGTCTTTATACGTGTCGATTCGATTTACTGAAGAGATTTCCTTATGCACGATACCGGTTCGAAGTTGCAATACCTAATTTAATATTCTGTTTTCCGTCTATTTATATCTCCGCATCCAAATGACATATTGTTGGATTGGCTAAAAAATAAATTAATGTCACACGAAAGCTCTTAACATCATGGTTATGGTCACCGGAAGTGTTTAATTTAATGGAATCGTAAAATGAGAGGAAATATTACAAGAGAATTTTAAAGCGCAATAAGAATGGGCTCAAAACTGTCAAGAGAATTTGGTTTACATAAAATACTTAAGTGATAAAGGGAACCCACAAAAAATGACATCACTACATTTTTCGCTTTTTCAAGTTAGGGTGTATGCATGCACATTGTACATATGTATTCAGAATCAAAGTTACGTAGAAAGTAAAGTGGAATGTGCCTATACAGAGTAATTTTATATCCACCTATTATATAACGTCTTAATTATGCATGCGTGCATTCTCCAAATGTCATATTAGCTCAGAAGCCTCAAGGGGCACTTCCCTTTTTTGAAAACACGAAACTTTCTTGCGTCACGATTTAAAAGAAGAGATTGCCAGCAGTAGTGGACGTGTTTCACTGTTGGCTTTTTATTATCTCTCAGAGGGAGAAGCTTAAGCAGAAGCTAAACTGCGAATTGCATTGTAACAATGGTGATGTGATACAAATGCTGTTAAAGAAATAATAGCATCTTTTCCTTCCGCCACTTAATTAAATCATATCGAACAAAAATCGACCAATACCAATAAAAATGCTTACGCGTTCGAATAAAAAGTATTGACTTGAGCTCGAAAAAAGCAATCTACATGGAAGACAGGACTAACAAGAAGACATGAAAGATAAATTATAGTCACATTGAGCTTAAGTAAAATGGTTTGAAAAATAATTTCGGTAAACATCTTTCCCTTTTATTGTCCCTACTTTCTAAAGTGTAGTTTATGTGAATGTTTGCTTCGAACATTGTGTTGTCATTATTAAAAGTATTAAAAGAAATGCACAAAAACTTACAACGCTTGCATATATTCAACTTACTAGAGATCGTACCACGCTCCGTCAGATTTTATCAAAACGAAATAAATTAGATTGTCCACCAAAGCGGTGTAAGTTTTTGTATAATTTTTATTTCCTACGACAATCAGACGCAGATTTTTAGAATCAGAATTGATTCTCATGTTATTGCCTTTTCTGTCCGTTTGTCGCAGGACACGATTTAGCTCGATAGGAATAAGATATTGAGCTGAAATTTGCAACACATAGAGGGTGGGCCTTTCGCACGAAGCCTATTGACTTTCTGCCCAAACCGACCTAACACGACAAAATTATTCATGTTTTAGTAACAGAGGTGCGTTGGTAACTTAAAATTTACGCATAAAAACGACAATACATATTCACAAGAATGTGATATGAAGCTGAATTTCAGCACACATGTTGCTATGACAACCAAGACGGATTTGCGCTAAATTTTCCTGCGTAAGCTTGAACAGATTTATGGAATTCCTATGGACACGATATCTCATGATAGGAACAAGATATTTAGCTGAAAATTTCTGCATATGGAGGGCAAGCCTATAAAATTTCAGTCTAAACCCACTTATAGGGGCAACGTTATTTAAGTTTTAGCGACTCAGGTATGTTAAAAAAATAATAAATTACGAATAAAAGCGACAATAAATATTCGCAAGAATCTGATACGAAGCTAAATTTCGTCACATGTTGCTATGGCAACCAAGAAAGGCTTACACAAAATTACAATTGGCGAAGTTTATGGACTTCCACTGTCTGAACGAATCAATCGGTTCCATTGTTTGAACTCTTGACCGTCTTTGGCATTGTCGTATTTAGTCCCTTTAATCAATTCTGATTCTCACGAAGTTGCCGCATGTGGGTTTTTTTAAGCTGGTAAATGGATGCATTTTGTGACATTTGAGTAATAGCAAACTCATTCAATGCAAACTTCAAATCGCCGACTTCCCACAAAATCCAAACCAGTCAACGTTTACTCTCATCGGGAATCAATTTTTCATGCCATACAAACTAATAATTTTCAACATTGGGGTCGAGACCGGGACGTTCTTGCAATTATAACCATCGTGTAATAATGTAATGTATGTATGTACAAGTACCGTAGAACTTCTAATAAAGGCCTAGGCTTAAAACCAAAAATGTCTTTGTCCGATAGGTCTTAATTGAAGGATAGGCTATATCTAGAGGTAGGCTTCATTTGTGACTAAGCTTTTTTGTTGGAGCAGGAAAGATATTTTAAATGACTCTTTTACAACGTAAAGAAAGGATTACGTCTGGGATGGATTTTTTCGTTCTTTATAGCAGCTATAAACCAAACCGTTTCAATTCATGAATGGGATCCATTTATTCCTAAAAGTTAACTTGGTTCATTGTGTACCATGTCAAATGAATGTTGGCTATGCATTGATGGGGGGCTATATTTAAGGTTAGGCCAAAAATTCAAAATTCCAGTCTACACATAGGCCTTATTAAGAGGTGGACTTTATCTAGAGGTAAGCATTTTTTAGAAGTTTTACAGATGTACTTAATTGATTCGACAAGTTTGTAGATATTGCACCCCATAATTTCAGTCTATAGTGCACTCATCTCAGGTAAACATATATCTCTGGTGTAACGATGATGAATCGTATCAAACTAAAAATTGGACCAATTAAAAATGAATGGCTATAAAATGCAGTATTTTGCAGTATGGGTCGAACTATGTCCGTTCATTGTCCACTCTAAAAGACTCTTACGCATGCATGGCATGCAGCATACTTAGAGCCATATCATCTTTCTCACAGAAGCTGCACAAAAAATGGATCTTCTTAGCGATGCAATAATGAGTACCTACTCCTCCCGGCAACAGTCAAAATTACAACAATTAAGAGCACTTAAAATCAAATATCAAGCAAAACATGTCATTTTTCATTCTAATATAATTACCTGTTCTGGTCATTGTTTTTCAAAACAAGAGGGCCAAACCGACTAGGCAAATACAACTATAACATAAGCTATTTTTGCCCAGCTTCCCCCCTTTTGTGAAAAGCAAACAATTTCTTAATAATTTTGCTATCTCATTTACTAATACATATTTGAATAATATAATACAAACAAAAGTCCTCCAGGAATATCTTCCCCGGTCCAATATCAATGGAGCAACTATTAAAGTATTAAAGATTTTATTGGGCTACTCTCATACGAATATACAAATGCAGGCATGAATGATGGACTCATCGAAAATTGTGTCGCTGGAAGCAAAGGATTTAATCTAAATATGATTTTGTAAGAAGTACCATGCCGGCGGTACTTTATTTGTGTTTGATTGCATATTGCATATAATCAAACACAAACAGTCAATGATCCTTCTCGGTATCAGTATGATTTGCGAGGTGACTCATGCAGATTCAAATGTGTGACAAAGGCTGACGTGCAAATATTTTTATTTATAAATATCATATCATTTTTATACAAAAACCACAGAGTTTTTAAAATTCAACGAGCAAAAATTTAATAAATATGAATGGTAATAAAATTTAATGCATTAGCAATATCAATATTAGTACTCATATACAGACATATTTTAGTATACAAACTTCATAAATTAATAACATTTTTGTGCAGCTTAAACTTGGTCCCTGATGCATTTAAATTTGACGAAATGGTTTGTTGAAGTCAAACCAAATTAAAGAAAATTGAATCGAAAGTATTACGCAATTGACATTTTACATTCAATTCTCACAAGTACTTAGCGAGGGAACTCACGAGGAGAGAAAAACCTTAGCTGATGCGTTGGTACTATCTCATTTAAAATATGCTGATATTGTCTGGGTTAAACCAAACAAATGTATCTACAAAATATGTGACGTTATTGTTCGTAGAACTGCTCGTTTTATATTAAATAAGCGTAAGTTTGACCCAATTGCTACTGAAGTATGTTCGCAACTTGAATTTTGTTTCAGTGAGTTCCATTATAGGCTCCGAATACTCTTGTTTGCTTATCAAAGTGCGTTTATGACAAAAAAGGGATACTTTAAGGACTATATTAACTTTTCTTTTATTGAAACACGATCCACACGAAATAATTCTTACAAAAAACCAAACATTACAATCAATAGTACTTATGGTTCATTCACGACTAATTATGCATGCGCTGATGCATGGCTATCACTTCCCCAAGAAGTTTTTAACAAGGTTGGTTCCTACAATCAGTTTAAAGAAGCTTGTTTATCCTATGTTCTCAACATGCAAGCCAAAAAATACATCATTCACACTGATAATCAAGACTTGGAAATAATAAATAGTGCCATTGACGATGTAATTAAAATGTCACAAGTTTAACTGTATCTATGTATTTATGTATTTCATTTTAAGTATATCACTGTATCGTCTCTAATGTAATCCCCTCATGTGGAGGAATGAAGTTGACGTTAAATAAATTACAATTACAATTACTACTGTAGAAGTATTACAACAGCTTTTACGTAATTATACAAAATATCATCATCACCATCAAATTTTGCATAATTTTCAGGTCTAGAAATATTTGCTGACAAGTATATTCGTATTGGTTCCATTTGGAAAGCAAATGATAAGTATCATGCATCCACATATTTTTAGACTTGAAATTCCCCGAAAGAACTTGTTTGAAAATTGGTCATTTCCAAAAGCATTTTAAAAGCTTAAAAGTGTATTTTTAAAACTGTCACGCGTGAATTCGAATTCGTTTAACTCATTTGAACACCAATTTTGACACATTCCATTCTCTATATATAATTCAGGTGTAGTTTTTTTACTTTCTTAAAGGCATTTTGCAGGTAGCAAACCTCCCTGTTTTCTTACAAAACAAAAGAAGTATAAACTTTTCCGCAACTTTTTCTTGACCAAAAAATACGCAAAATTGATGTTGATGAAATTTTTTCTCATTTCTAAAATGCTGTTGTAACACTTCTAAGGTAGTACTTGTCAGTCGTCCTGAATTCGATCTATTTGAACGATGCTGCTGCTCTTTATTACTATCTGCTTTCTGCCTCTCGGACGTATCAAACCATACCATGAAGGATCCTCCTTCCCTCCAACCGTTACTCTAACGCATTCTAATATGATCGTTTCAAAATTCATTCTTAATTTAAGGAATCTCCAAAGTTAAATCAAAACGTTAAGTTCATACCGAACCACAAACAGCGACAATCCTCCCCTCCCCAAGAAGAGCATTGCCCGCTTAGAATACAGCTGCCTCCACAACCGGCGTTGTCACCATCAACAGGGACGTCAATCGAGTTTACTTTCACATTTTTTGGAACAAGAAAGTCTCCGGGAGCCGCTGCTTTCAAAATGACCAAATTGGTCAAAATGAAAATGGAAACGACATTAATGCTTTTCATTGTAATTCTTTCTCCTATTCTTACAGGAGAACAGAGCGATCTTTTGAACCTCCGAAAAGTATGATGAGAAATGAAGATGCGAAAAGGGGAAATAAGCCTATTTATACGGTTTTGTGAAACGCATACAAAGAGTGTATTTTTTCCTTCTGTCATGGATTCTTAAAAATACACGGATTTAAATTCATACAGTACATTATTCACGCTATTGTTTGTTATGCAATTGGCCACACTTTGTACATAAGATTAGAGTGGAACACCATCATTTCCAAATCTTGGAACGAGAAGATCGAAACGTTTTCTCTGCAAATAATATTTTGATGCAGTTCCTACCTTTCCAAGATAAAAAAAACCTTAAAGTCAATCCCAGCCGCTTGCTACTTGGTCAGGTACTTGAGCTTGAAACATTAAAAAACGAACGTGCTTTCGTTGCAAATATTATGCATGGCCAAGTAAGATAAAAAAATAAGTTTTAAAATGCGCATGCATTTGTTTTGTTATGTAAATACCACAACATTTGTGCAATATTACGTGCAACTGTACTGACTCATTGAAAACTTATGTTTCTGGCGGTCCGTTGAACTGTTACGATTAAGGCAAACAAACCAAGCAGAAAAGCGGTTTTTTAACTGAAAAACATGCATATCACAATAAATAATATAATATGTCTGAGATGAACGAGAGCATTGATTTTTATCCCGGGTCCAAAAGTCTCAAGCGATTTAATGTTTTCCTCGATAGTATCCCATTTTATTGAAAAATGACTTTTGTCATCGTTTTCAAGAAATACATACATGTTTTATGTTAGATTATATTATGAGCTATGCATGACACTGACTATTTACCACTTTTGTCTATTTTACGTCGGGTAGCTCCTCTATTGTATTTTAGTGCGGGGAATAATCATCATAATAAATAATATTATTATTCAATAACTACAATAAGTTACGATGAAATATTGAAAGATCATTATCGATTAGCAAAATAAAAGGTTCTTTGCTAAAATATTATCTTCATCGTTGCAAGAGAGTAAGGATTCTATTTCTGAATGTGTGCTGCGAGAATAATGACTTAATGACTTTACCATATAGTTAGTAAGCATTTAAGTTTTTCATAAACAAAGATGATCATGAAGATCATCTACTTTTACAATGATCCGATCACGATCTCGGTCGCCTACAAACGCACAGTGATTTGATTGCCAAATAATCGAATCTAGTGAGCATGAACATTATCTCGTGTCCTGCACTCCATTGAACGTTATCATTATTGTTGAATTCATCATATGAAAAATAAATGGTTTGATGAAAACACATTCGATTTTTTTCCTTCCTATATTTACTTCCTTGCCACATCCATTCCATCCTTCCTCCTACCCATTTCGTCTTCTTTTTGGGATTGGTTTTAGGTACGCAGCTTTTGCGAATGCATGCTGCTTTTCCACTGTTGTGCTGTTGTTGTTCAAGGAGATGAAATAAGGTGCTCGCTCCTGTCTCTGACTGATCATGTTCATTTCATTTCCTAATTGTCAACTGCCAAAAGGGAAAAGATGACTTACTTTTTATGACTTATTATGACTGTGATGACAAAAAACATCCAAAAAAGTCGGTAGTCCGCCTGGTTTGACAGCCAAAAAATAGCGGTGATTGCACATTTGGTATTGCATTGCCTCAAACTTTTTTACCTTTACAACGCTCTTTATGGATGTTAAACGTGGGATTATTATTATACCTTTTTTCTTACAAAACAATTAGGTATGTTCACACAAACGATAAATGCAAAGAACAAAATGACGAAGCCCATGTAAGACTGAAGAAAATGCTACTTAGTATAGTACACAGTGCTCCATCATCGCCAAGAACAATTATTATTACACGGATTACATGCAGGCTTATTATAAAAAATCCCAGGTTATGCAACATAAACTCGTTTTCATCATTTGCAATGATAAAAAGTCCCTATTTTTTGACAATCACAACAGAACAGTGCGGTGCATATAATACTATTGGGCAAAAAATAATACACTGAGATTTTAGTGGATTAAGTAGGTATAAACTATCGCCCGCAACAGTTTTTGTCACCCGCTGAGAGCGTAGTGGAGCGCAATAAGATGAAAAAATAATAACACTTTTTTGCTCGAATTCCTGTTATGATTTGAATGTTACATCGTAATAAAGTCGGAATTATTGTATAGTAATGTAGTCTAGTGTCATTATAATAAGAGATTATGACAAGGATGATGATAATGATGACTCCACCTTTTTTACAGCTTGAACATGCATTTAGCATTCCATCGTGCTCTCGGAAAATTGAAATTTCAATTGAGGAAAAAGGAAATGACAGCTTATAAGGTTTGGTAGTGGTTCCTATTTATTATTGATGCTGCAATAATGAGAACAACAAAGCCTTATTGAAGGAAACCCAATGATGTAAGCTGGCAAAGCAAGGAATGAAATTCATAAAAAAAATTCTTTACGATCATTATCATTCATTGATGACAATGACAGATGAACAATGCAACTGAAATTTATCGAATAGCAGAGCATAACCCAATTTATGTAATCGTATGTCGTGGTTATAATAAAGTAGGGCTAAATAATCTTGAACAACGACACAAACACGGTGACAAAGCTGAGAGCTGAGCCCAACTCGATTTCAATGCGGGAAGTACAATGCCAATGAAGGAGTCATATAGAAAAAATGCATATAGAAAAAACAAACGGTACTTGTAACATACTCGCTCGAACAACTAGAGCAAAAGATAAGAGATTGCAGAGGGAAGATTGTGTCAAGTTTTATTATTACTATATGAAGCCATCTTCCTCCAAACGAAATACGTGAAATGAATGAATGGGCAAATGAAAGCAATTATGCAGAGACGAAAGAATGTGACTTGATAAAGCATGTAATTTGAACCTAATAATTACTGTGATAATGGTAAATGTCACCGTCATCCTCATAAATATGCGTAATGTTGATTACTTACTACAATTGGCATTTCGAAATGAAAGTGAAATGCCCTGAGTGGTAAGGAGTTAAAGTCTTGAAACTAGACTTTGCCGCTACCGTAGTTTCACAAATTCAAATCTGTGTCGCTTGTGATGAGATAAAAAGTGAAGAGTCAGTCAACCGGTTTGTAGCTGAAGCAGGGGTATTGAAACGGTCATAGTAAAATAGTCACCTTGCAATGTTATGCATTAGGCATGCCATGTCAAATCCTTATCCTTAGATCGATGCCTAGTATAAAGCCAAGTTTTCCGACAAATGTAATAATGAACTTAATGAAAGTGAAATAAACGAAGTGCTTCAAGGGTAAAAATTCATAAGCAAAAATGTCTCAACTTTTATTTTTAATCGTATGATATTCCACCAATTTACATATTTTCTCCATGTTTTTGTCCTGAAGGAAGCACGCTTGCATGCACACACATTCCATTCACTCTCTAACTAAAACTTTCATTCTTCCCTTTTCTCACATTTCTTAAAGCTCAGACGAAGGAAAACAAAAAAAAACTTAAATTGTATCATTTTTACTTCTAAGCTTACCTTCAATTCATTGCATTGCATTCTAGAACATAAAAGATTCCTAAATATCTAATTGAATTTAAGGCACACTCGAAAAGTATCAACAACACAAGCAACGAAAACCTCCTTTTTTCTTCCCATGTACTCGAGCTCAATGCTCGCAAAAACGGAAATCATATTTCATTTTTATAACTGTGACAAACCAGAACCAGACCAGACCACCAAACACACATAAAAAGATGAAATGCTGGTGCCAGCAAACAAGACAGCAACAAACGAAGAGAAAAAAAAACAATTCTTGAGAGAGCTTTGCACAATCAGTCAACACTCATTCATTCGCACTCAAATCGTAGAAAATAATTTGTTCTCGGATGCCTACCTCTACTCTTAATAATATTAATTGCACGTTTTTACTGCTTCTGTTTTTGCTGCAGATGCAGAAGAAGAAAAATATTTTTTTCTTATTTCTTACCTTTTTATTAAAAAAATTATGCAGGTACTAGAAGTACATTCCTTTAAAACGTTTTTTTCTCAAAGTGACACTAATTTTTGGCGTAATTGTTATCATTATATCATGATGATGATTCGAATGCTCGATTACGTTACGAAACAGCGCTTTAAGCGAGTAATTTACTTTTCTCTTGATATTTGTCAGTGGTCAGGCATGTACAGGCTTGTTAAGGAGGAAATGGGAAAAAAGATGTTACTCCTCGGTAGCCCTTTAAAAACAATGATATGATAATTAGATGCATATCATTAAGAAGGTAAGAACCACCGCACAGCATGACCACACGACATCATAAAAAAGTAATAGATCTCTCAGGAAGCGTTCCTCAAAGTAATCGAGCACTTGACTAGTGTGTTGTGTAGTGAAGTGCGACGATGAAGAGAAGAGAATCTAACAAAGTAAGTAGTAGTAAATGCGTTTGCCTTTTTCTTTAACTACTCTACTGTCCTATTTTAAAAAAAGGATCCTAATCACCTCACCTGTTCCTAATTTTTCTGGCATTTCATCTAAAGAGGAAGTAATTTGGTTTGTTGAGCTACATCCTAAAAAAAAATCCTGCGTAGGCCTCCAGGCCCTGTAAAAACTAGAATTGTAAATTTTCTTTTGAGAAATGGAATGGGGAGAAGGAGAATTTCCTAAGAGGATTTTTGGTATTGGAGAGGATGCTTTTTAAGAAATGACTTAGATGAGAGCTGCTGGGATCTCAGCTGGAGCTTGAATGGCAACTACTGGAACGGCAACGGTGTCCTTCTTTTCAGCGATTGGAGTAGCGTCAGGCTTAACAATAGCAAGCGACTGGAGCGGACTCTTCGGCGACATCAACGTCAGCACGACGACGGTATCCTTCGTGGTCGTGGTGGTATCCACCCTCAGGGGCGACAGGGGCAGCAGCAGCTTCGCCTCCCCATCCCCAACCTGGTTGAGCAGCTGGTTGTTGCCAGCCCTGTCAATTGTCAAGTCAAGGTTTTCANGTCGTGGTGGTATCCACCCTCAGGGGCGACAGGGGCAGCAGCAGCTTCGCCTCCCCATCCCCAACCTGGTTGAGCAGCTGGTTGTTGCCAGCCCTGTCAATTGTCAAGTCAAGGTTTTCATGAGATTGCGAAATACTTCTTTTCGAATTGTTCTTTTTAGTCAGATCTATCATGTCGCTTGACTCTTTACCTTGTGCTCGATGACAACTGGATGAGTTTTGACGTGCTGCTCGTGCTGCTTGTACACAGCCTCATGGTGTGGGATGATCTTGTGCTCGTCACGGACGTATGGGTGAACCTTGTGTTGGGTTTGGTGGTAGGTGTGAATAACGGGCTCCAAGACGTGGGTGACATGCAAGTTGTGCTTGTGGATGTTATGCTACGGATGAGAGTAATTATTATAAATCGTGAAATCTGTTTAAAAACATTTGTCCGCTTTTCGGGTTTCAAAAGATGAACTTCAAAAGAAGATCAAACTTAAGGACTTACTTGATGGATGCGATGTCTGTTGAGCAAGTGCTTGTGGATGTTGTGAATGTGGAGGTGATGCTTGTGGATATGATCACGGTTGACAATCTTCTTATGCTGGTGGTATTCATGGACCTTGTGTTGATGATGGTCATGATCCAAAACCTGCGTGAATGAGGGAAATTAGAGATATTAATTTCACAGTCGAGTCGGATTATTTTAAATAATTGCCTTACGAAATGAGTGTTAATATTGAGAAATTTAGAGCGCTTCCTCCGGCGTTTGTAAAAAAATTCGATCTCTTCTTACATTTACCTGCTTCTCATGATGGTCATGATTATGAACTTTGTAGACATGACGGTGATGCTCAATTACTTTTGGGGGAGCCCATCCTTCTTGAACCCATCCACCCCAGCCGCCACCGTAACCACCAGAGGGCCAACCCCAACCACCGCCGCCACCACCACCACCAGATCTTGAGAAGAAAAGACCTCCAGCGTTCTAAACAGAAGAACAGATCAACTTTTTCATTCACTTCACGTTCCACATTTTTCATTTCAACAAAAATCAAGTCGAGTAAGTCCTCGACCGGTTTTTCTCATCTCAGGCAGAAAAATGACAAACAGCTTATGAGCTGCCGAATATCTGTCATTCGCCATGTAATTGAAGCTTAAATGAAAGTGAAAACCGAGTAAAAATGACAGAGTCAGAATCAATCATTCCTCGGTCTTTTGAACTCTGAGGTAATATTTTTGGAAAAATAATTTAAACACAAGGACGCGAACTAACTAACTTAAGTTTTGAAAGGGGGAAACTGAGACTTACCACAACGGTAAGGTATCCCAAGCCCAAAGCAACAAGGGCAAATGTCGACAAATTCGCCATTTTTCCGAACGGTATTTTTGCGCGAGCAAAACTAGATCAACAAAAATCGAATTCGAAAATCACTAATTCTTATATATTTTCCACCGCTTGTTGCAATATTTCCAGAAACTATTGTTTTCAATAGTTTTTGAAAATTTTTAATTATTCTTCTGAAATGATCTTCAGATGATGATCTGAAGGGAACTGACTTGGTTATCGTGATCGCTCCACGGGTTTATATAAGTGGCTGCCGGTGATCTCCCAAAAATTATTTCAACGAGTATTATTATTATTACAGTTGCTTTACTAAATATTTATTAAACTTTGGTGCCACCAATACGCAAAGCAGTGCATGAATCTCGACGACTTCGAAAAGAGTACACGCACGACATTTGTAAAAAATGGTTTTCGATATAAACAACTTTACAAAAATATATATAACAATGACTGGTTCCAATATGCGAGTATCTTCTTATGAAAAGTGACCATAATATTATATTATTTCGAATTCAAAATAACCTATTGCATCGGTGTGGGATCCTATATTTAAGGGAATAATATGCATATATGACAAAAATTGTTACGGAGGGTACGCGAGGGAGTCGCCGTTACAATTTTTCCTGCTATATCTCCCCATGTTAATAACAACAACGCTTTACTCCTTCTGCGACAAATGATGATAGAAAAGGGAACGCAACAATTATATCATATGGCAAACAAAGAAAAAATAATAAACTGGTTAATAGTAACCGTAATCATCTGCATCGACGTTATCATTTTGTTTAGGTATTGCACGGGACTAGGTGGAAAAACTCATATTGCAGCCAAAACAGTTAGGTAGATTGGAAGACTCGTCATTGTTGTTATGTAATGGAAATGAATGAAAAGGAGGAGGATGATGATGAGGTGTTTTCTGAAAAAATAGTGAATACCTGTTAGTTCACTCAGAAAAATTTGTGCTATATCCAATACTGTTTGTATAGCTCGTCACCTAAATAGCTATACCTATTTTTGTGAGCACCTTACCTGTATAAAAATGCAACAAATTATGCATTACATGGTTAGTTAACTTAACAAAAAGGGGATGATGCAGTGCAAGCATCCAATCAAACTCTCGGTTTCCTCAAAAAAATGCGGCAGTAGTAGTATAGCTACAGCAAAAAATATTGTTAACATCTTATTCCTTCCTACGAGCATCAACAGAGAGTGAATGTGTTTTTGGAGGAGTTGCAGTTAAAGGTGCTCGGAAAAAAGCGCGTGTGCCTTCATTCCTCGCTGCAAGTCAAGCCGGCTTTTCATAATCTTGACTATGTAGGTATTTGAGATTATGTAGGTTTGTAGCGTAGTATTTTTTGCTGCCATATACCACGCACGGTGTCATGAATGTAATAGTAATGATGATGATGTCTATCATTAGGAGTCAGGAGGGAAGCAAGTTCGTTCATTCGTTCAATTGCAAGCAGAGTACCTTAAAAGCGAACTTTTGGTCGGGAAGCACGGAACGGAAGTGCACCCAATAACTTTTCCCCGCGTAAACATCTACTGGGCCATATGTATTTTTGAGGTATCTCCTACTTCGAGAAAAATTAATGCTTTTGCACTATGTTAGCTATCACGTAGGATTGAGTTATTACAAAATGGATATCTTTTTATCTGTTGGAAAGCACGTGGCTAAAATCCCTCAGTTTGCCAAGCACGTAGTATGATGGATGCGAATACAAGCGTGATGATTTTTTTTTCTCTGTGGTTCTTCATGACATAGTAAAACGCGCATAGGTACCTAATATGACATGATCCCGTCGTTATAGATGCGTTCATTCAAAGGAACGTGATGATAGCGATTAGGATTGAAAACGAACCTAGTTTGTCAAATCATAACTTCAAGAGGAAATCTTCACCTATTTCAAAATAGGCGACGAGGTAGATTCGACAATTTAAAGGAAAAGAAATGGGTAAATACAAAATCCCATTGTCTGCTGAGTTATTGATATTCGCCTATGGCACGTTTTTTTAAAATGAGAGGATGACTTCCAAAAAATACAGTTTCTAATGAAAAAGCTTCTTAATTCCTCAAAATTGCTAGTTTCCGTGCATTTTCCTACATTTTGTGAAGAGGATAATGAATCTGATATGACCAGGGGTATTTGTATTTACGACCCTTTGCCACTTTTGACCAATGATCACCCTCAATCTTCTAAATTTTTCCTGTCCTTTAGTTCGAGTGGCATTTATCTCAAGAAAATGTCGACATTTTGTGCGTTGATAATTGGATGATGACGAGGAGCTTTGTTTCTTTCAAGTTGCGAAAACGTTGAAAAAAGAATCAGTCCTAAAAACCTGAATATTACAGCGATACGTTTTTTGCAAATGAATATTGCATTGTTGCATATATGAAGATGATGATGACGTACAGTGCATATTGTTCGTTTAAAGCAGCAATTAAATCAGTCCGTTTGACAAATATGATGACGGAGGGATTTTTCGCGAAACGTTGAGATCATGAAATGCTGTATAAGATGTGTTATGTGTTAAATGCATTATTATGCTCTCTTCGCATACAGGGAAAACTTCTATATACATAATATCATTATCTACATTATTATCAATAGAATTTGTCTCGATGCTTCTCCAAACAACACGAATTTATGTTTTATGCCACTCACTTATTGCGAAAATATAGAGTACATTATTGATTTTTATGTATTTCTTCCGTCAATTAATCTGTAAAGCCAAAGTTGCAAAATAACATTGTCCATAAACAATAGGGAATTTTGTCAACCCATTAAAATTTCATATCATGATCCGATCCATTAAATTTTGAAATGTTGGAGTTACTCCCTGAAAGACGTTATCGTGTTATGATTTATTCATAATATTTTAAAAGCATTTTGTAAAAAGTGCTCCCTTAATTCACTTGCCTTTTTTTTCTGTGGACGCTGACATGATTGAAATGGAGTTACCGAAAATGCAGAAAATGAATTGAGGAATAATTGAGGTGTTGTTGCAATTTTACAGGAGACGCAGTGGTAGTAGCATTGCCAAAGTGAAAGAAATAGTATGGCACAGCGTCAGTTCATCGCAAATTGGAAAAAAGTAAATGTAATTATTGAGCTTTTGTGAACGGTTTGTTCGAGCACGTTCCCAAGTATGGATGATGATCATGATTATTGCAATGATTTTTATCGACTTCTTTCCGTTTTTAAGAAAATGAATGAGTGCATTTTTTCTCGAACGATACCTACATATTTCACCTATCAACATTTTTTGCTCATCTGTCCTCCTTTGCAATGAACAGACAAAAAATCGTCTACTGGTCAGCAGACTAACTTATTCGCGTCCGTGGTGCTCCTCGCAGATTGCATATTGACGCGTGCTTAGAATAATACGTCATTCCGATTCCAAGCATTTGTGCTTCCTGTGGCATCTTTTTACTAGAGAAAATAGGCGTGCTGATGTACATAATGCAGATCGTAATGGTGGAATCTTAAGTAAGCACTTATAGCTGCCACTATTATATTATATCCAATTCCTAATCTAGTCTAGAGATATTAAAGTGCATCTTAAATGTTGTTTTGAGTTTTGATGGACATGCATCCGCACAATTTTTACAGTCCACACCGTTTGTTCTCATCATCATCATTATCTTTGTCGTTATAATGTAATGACACAATGCACCTTACTTTTTTGTGGACGTATATTTTTCTGTCAGCAAAAGATGTGGTACTTCTTACAACTTACTGCAAGCCATATTACTGTTTTCTTCAGTGCCTTATAAACACAAAATAGGTTGACTTGTCTGGCAGATTTGAATTCAAGATGGAATGCAGTTAAGTTAGTTTGTAATGGGCGCGTATAATATATTATGAGTTCACTTTCAAACAACAAAAATGTTCCATGTGACATGAGTAGTTTCGCCTACTAGTAAACCTCCATAAATTAGCCTGTGGTGAAATTAATGCGGATAAGACAAGATTCCTGTGGACTTTGAATCATTCTCTCAGATGAATCACTTACGATAAGCCAAGACAGGAATGCCTACTTTAAAGTTACACTTTGGATAAGATATCGAAGTAGGTATATATTTTATTACAATCTCAATGGCCTTCTAGAAAGAGAGAAAAATTCGTATTGAGCAAGAATTTTTTTATTGTGGAATGAACTGATTTGACTCTCGATAGCTTTTTATTGTCCTGTCCTGTGGTGTGGTCTAAAATGACGAGAATATTCTTTTCAATGGGATACGTTTAAAATTTTGAAAGTAACGCTCTATTACACCGTTACTCGTTACATTGATTTAGGTACAGTGCAATCCTAATAAAAATTTATTACAAATATTCATCGAATTGCGCCTTGTAATTCGTTGTTTACTCAATTACAAAAGGCTTTTTATGGTTGGTCATCAAATCATCAACGGGGGAAGATAAGTGGGTCTTTTAATATTCATAGCCAAATATCAAGTGAATGAATAGAGAAATGGCAAAAAAACAAGTTTGTTTTTCGATTAAAAATTATTTTTCTCCTCTTTGAAGCTGTTAAATTACCAATGAGCGAGTAGCATATTATATGTACATGCCTACATACCTGTGCTTTACATTATCGTGTCAAGCGAAGAGGACAGGAAAAGCATTCGAATCGACACTGTTACTCTTACGCTCCTCTTCAGTAACTCTGTAACGGACAATAGGTCCTTCGTACAAAATGAGATGAGATGAGTTATGACAGGAACTGGTGCTCCTTTTTGTTCGAATGAAATGTGGAGAGTAATCAAGTTGAGGAATCAGGACACTTCAAGAGGATATCCGGAAGTTCAAAAGGCATCCCTCACAATAAATAAAGGGCCAGTAGAGAGGTGAAGTGATCATATCGGATAATGCTAAGTATTTGTTTGCGGCCGTTGCAGAACAAGCAAAGCATGGATATTTACTAATCAAAGATTGATTGAGATTGAGATGCACCCACTTATTTGTCACAGTGACGGCGAGTTCACTGTGCTATGTTAAAAAGATAAGCATTTGCATCTTGTTTTTTGGGAATAAATTCATTTTGGCCCGACCGACCGGCTGCGGATGCGCTATGATCTAAATTGAAGATCGGTAGATGCGACGAACAAAAAGTGTTTTTCTTCCTAATTTTTTCTGTCCTGCTGTCATACAATATAATAAGCAGGCTGTAGTAGTGCGGAATGTCGTTGATGTACTAATTACGTGCTGAGAAAAAATTAAACTTTTTATTTTCGTGTGCAGAATAATTAAAAATACCAAAATGTCGATCACGAAGATAGTCATTTAAAGTCCATAAATAATCTTGAACAAGCAAAATGTGGCTGTGTTTTGATAATGCTGAAAATTATTGCAATTGCAGTCCCGTTTGTTCTCATTTTTCGTGGAGACCAGAACTGCAGGATTTTATTCAAGAATTGGGAAATGCTAATAAATTAATGAAGACATGCACAATTAACAATTTCGCTTATCATTTTTATTACCACAAAATAATTTTCAAAATTGTTTTTTCCCTAATCACTCCATCGACATTTCAGTCACACCATTAAAAGAAGTCAGAGATCATCGCCATTACCATTACCCAAGATTATGTAACACGTAACTCAAAAAATTGGCATGAGGAATGACGATGATGAGCTTTATTTCAAATTAAAGACTTCTATGATTACTTAATTTGTTCCTTGTTCCTACTCAATCTCAGAAAATTATTTTTTTAAAGTGTAAGACATTCATTGTTTTAAAGGGATTTTTTATTGTTTAATTTAGGACACTGAAAAGTACTAATCTCAACCGTACACAAAAAATTGCCAACATTGCATTGCCTGAGATAATCGGCAAAAAACGGCTCACTTTTAAAACATTTATCTC
>JAHZNI010000647.1:0-20046 GCA_027744415.1 Seira ritae
TCGATAAACCGTAATCACTAGATTCAGCGTGTAATACATGCTTTTGAATTTCTTACGCTTCTTTTGACTTGAGTTGAAGAAATCATGCAGCAGGCGTATCCAATCCAAACGAAATTCGAACTCGAAGCTGAACAAAATACAATGAGTCTACCAGGGAGTAGGATAGCAGCAAAATATTTTTTTACATTCAAATAATGCCTAGATGCATGCATTGCATAAATCATCTTAAAATGAGCAAGAACCTGTATCAGTTATCATTTCATCAATGATCTAATCAACTTGCATAAAAATCCATTCTCCTCTGACAATCATTCTTGGTGGTTTGTGTTTTTATTTCTGAGGTAGAATATTCCAAAAGAGATGCAATTTTGATTTATTTTCAAAAATTACAAAGATACGTGAAATGATATGTAAAGACAGGCCCAATAACTTTTTCCTGACGCATGACATAATACGTGGTAAACACTAGGGAAAATTTTATTCCTATTGTATGCAACGTTCCTAAAGTTCTCCAAATTCGTGCTTTTAATTTTTTCCACTGGCATCATCATCAGTCGCAATGGTGGGCATACGGCAGGATAAAACTGATTGTCGTGGTCATGATCATGATTTTTTACTGAGAAACATGATATAACCATTTCGTGACTCAGTTTTTTGCTGGACATCGATCCGCAGACATTCATCATTATCAGCGTAACACTTGAACCCTAAGCAATAAGTTACCTGTCAAAGACATCGCACAACACAATAATAATATTATGTCTGCCCTTCTAAAGCCAAGTCAAGTGGTTTGGCTTTAGTGTTGCTGATGCATGTAAGTTTTAGTTTTTGAAGGAGGTTAGGAGTCGGATGATGGTCCGCGATCAGTCGATGCAATTTTTGCTGTTAATGGTAACGAGCATTTTATTTTCAATGACTGCGTGTACTTGATTACATGATGATTGTGTATGACTTTTGAAAGCCGCAGTCTGGCTCTTCTGGCGCTCGGAGATAGTAGAATAGATATACATACATCGTGTACCACACTTCTGAATCTGGAAGATTAGGGAAGTTCGGATTTGTCCTTCTGGCGTAAAACTCCTTCTAGATTTGCCTTCTAGGCAACAAAACACATGTTAAAGTATGAGCCAGAAGACCAAGCTAGAAGGATTTTCACGCCAGAAGCTCAAATCCGAATACCTCTATTATTGTAAAGGTGCATAATAATTATGCTTCCATTGCAGGGAAACTTCTAGATTTGCCTTCTAGGCAACAAAACACATGTTAAAGTATGAGCCAGAAGACCAAGCTAGAAGGATTTTCACGCCAGAAGCTCAAATCCGAATACCGAATTATTGTAAAGGTGCATAATAATTATGCTTCCATTGCAGGGAATAAAAGTTTGTAGGGACTTTAGCATCATTATCAGCGACCCCAAATGCACTGGGTAGGATGTTTTTCGAGAAACAAAAGTTCAGGTATGGTATCTATTTTTCATAATTACTTTCCCTGCTCTATACCTTGGATGGCAATAACCGGTTTTCGGGAAATGACGAAATATTAATTCATATATCGGTTATGGTATCAATTCTCAGCACATTTGCATTTTAAAATATTCACAACAATATCTTATTTACACTAAGGCATGCAAAATTAATGGGTAAGAAATGCATTTTTTGTAAAGGTTATGAGTGGAGCCAGTTTTAGCAAATTTAATATGAATCAAATCCCCTTTACTATGTTATATTCTTATTTTAAGATTCCAGTTAAGAATGACAATTTTTGACATGTCACATATCTACGAAACAGCAGTCATCAACAACTACGATCCCATTATTTGCTTACTAAATTATAATTTAATTCTTGCCGGAAACGTTAAATTGCCAGTGTCTTCTTCATGGAGAATTACTGCAACCGGATAGCTTTCCATCATTATCAATTCTGCATTTTCCTTCATGCATGTAATTTGCAGTTCAACAACATGTCATTTTTTACATAGTATTTCTACATTTTGCATTAAAAATTGGCCATTATGTTTGAAGCAGTGCATTGCATGTAAAACACTGCTACTATCCAGGCCACACTAAACTAAAATTATCTTTTGAAATTTCAAACCACAAAAACAAAGCGTATCAAAAATAAAAGAAAAAAAACTATGCCAGATTGTTGATAACACTTTATTAAAATTATAATTTCAAGATCAAAGGAAGTTGTACCTTCTGTTCCGTGCACCGCATCCCATTCTATTCAATTTCAAAATGTTCAAATTTTTGCTTTCTTCAATTGTTTAAAAACAAAGTCAATTAAAAGTGAACACTTGAGCTCTCTCTTCATGGGATGTGCACTTCGCTCATTGCTCTTGTTGCCATAAGCGTTTTTGCTCTTTGTCAAAGCGCGAGTTGGCGGAGAAAAGTCAAGAGGAGGACGCTTTTTAAAGGTGGCATATGACGAAGATGAGAGTTTCCACAACTCCCGTATCAATGTTTATCATCATCGAAGATTAATAAGTCAAGTAGAGTTTGAGCCTAGGCTGAGTGAAAATGTGAAGACGAATTTGAGACATTGAAAAACAAACAAATCCAGACGATGTGTGTTCCGATCCAAATGTTTGCAATTCTGATACAGATCAGAATGACAGAATGAGTTGACAAGATCTGTATTTTAATTGATGCGATGACTGATGGTGATCGACGTTGTTGAGAGTTGCTTATCCTTACTTAATGCATAAGCTTAGTTGCAGCTGTGCTTCTTTTCTTTCATTTTTCGCAGATACATTTATAAAGAATCATTAAATGTAAAATTGAACGGCAGTGGTATCAATGTCCTCTTTGCAAATCTACAAAATACATATAGGTATATTAAAATAAGAGCTTTAATGCCAGGAATTTTTACTCAAAGGTGGCTATAAACATTGTTTGTTGTTTCAGTTCAATTTCAAAAGTAGAAAGTCAAGAAAAAGTGCAGCTGCAGATGTCTGCATTTATGAATCAAACAGAAGTTCAGATGTCATTTGGAACATGTCATATCATGTCATTCGATAGGATTTCCGAGCTATCTGTCGCTTTTGTCAATAAAAATCGAAACCGTCGAGACGATAGTTTTGTTACATATTCGGAAATGATAACGTGACAAAGCGATGATCAACAGCAAGCTGTGTGCTGTGCTGTGTGTAAAGTCTGAAAGATATTTGGAGCTTACTACGAAGAGCGTATATTGTACATACACATTGGATCGAATAAATCAATGAACGAAATTCCAGACATATGCATCTTAGATTACGGGTTCAAATGCGCTTAGGTAAATACACGACAACTTTGTTATCTGGAAGAGTCAGCAGGAGTCAGACAAAATGCCATTAAAAAGCGAATGCATCCCTATATTTTTCGCAGTCAAAACACAAAACGCAGTTGTGTATTTTACTTAACTTTCTTAGAATGTCTTTGTTGTACCTATTTTTTGTCAGATAAAACTTTTCAGTTGTTGAGAAAACGGCGAGAATTTTTCTTGTGCACATTTGTATAAAAATTGCATTTTTACTTTTAGACAATTATTATTTCAGCCAAACAAAGTATGCTCAGAATCCGAATCCATGTATGTAGATCATTATCGTGGTGGTAGAGAGGGTAGATATGAAGTCTTCTGCCTTTGTTTAATGGTTGCCATAGTAAGTGCAACATTTTTATTTTCATCAGGAATTTTTTATGTTTTACAGTGCAACAATGCATGTTAATCGGAAGAAGTTTTAACCAACTTGTTTCTGCACTTCAACTTAGTTTTAACATCATGCATTGTATTGTATATTATGTATATAATATAGAGCCGTGGTTTCATCATAAAACAAAAGTCATACATACATACCTTATGTAAGAAGTTATGTTAATTCAAAACAAGTTTGGCTTTACTACCACTCGCTATTTTTCCGATGTTGATAATTTGTTCGTTTGTTTTATGATAAACAGAACACCAAAGCACACCTAATAATTGTTTTTAAAAAAATCAAAAAGAAATTTAAAAAAGGAGAGCCACATAAAACCGGCATTTTTTGCTTATTAAATTAAAATACTTACATGGGTTGTGAACATGAACATTCTTCGCACATCATATCTTGAGCATGCATGTTGCAAGATGATCATTTGAAAAACAGACCGCACTTTCCATGAAAAGGTGTAGTAATAAGATTATAAATAGATAGTATGTAGAATCAAATATATACATAATACATAATATCAGAATGAGCTAAAAACCCTGCTGATATTATGCATTCTAGTCCAAGAGAATTGATCTGAATCAAAATACCTATATGCAGAATGCAGCTTCCGTGCTCCTGAAAATACGGCTACTTGTATGCAACGCACGTAATTCCTGAAAGGCTCCATTTTTGTTTCCATGAAAGTCCAAGTAATATTGCAATTAATTACAGGGCACACAGCTGCCAGGCAAAAATTGATGCGGAATCTTACTTGCAAATGCATTTAAAAACGATGGTTGCATAAAAATCGTACAAGCGTTCATTTTATTAAGTAGTACCAGTATGGTATGAAGTCTCACTTAACTCGGGTTTTAAATGAAAAAATAAAATAATTATTGGTGTATTTTTTATCACATGACCTGGCATTTCACGCCACATTTCCAGAGAATCCATGTGCGGAACAAATGAAAGGCACATTAAGTAAAAGCGACACAGGAGGTGCATTGGTAGAGATTATGATAATATGGTATGATTGTCATTATTATGCAACCACAAAAATTACACAGGTACCGTCTATGCTCTTTTTTATAAATTCAGTTCAGTTCAGTACATGTATAGAATTATGTATATATACTTACTAATTAAAAATCCATTACTTTAGGTGATGAACACGGACGAGTTGCATAACAATAATTAAAGCCCTTTGGGTAAAAAAATTCGAACCTTCCAACCTCTTATTAAAATCATAACCTACAGCTAGTAAAAACTTCGTCCACCCTAAACAACTAAAAGCACTGCATAATATCTTTAGCAAACCAGTTTAAAACTGGGCTTTAACCAGACCCTATGTCAAAATTCCAACAAATGCTCTTTGATGCGCTGCGTTTGTTCTCCGTAGACTTGAAGGCGCTGTTTGCACTTGCTTTTCGTCAAATCTTTTTGTTTTTAACGCATCCAGCTCTGGGCTATGCAAAGATGAATAGTTTTTCTCAGAAATTAAAATCTCAATTTCAAGAAGTATGCAAATGATTATCGACTGTGTAAGATTCTTTAATCCAGAAAGGGGGAATGTCTTCTAAAAATTGAACACCTGCGCACGTTGCATGTTCTATTTCATTGATTCCATTCCTAGCTTAGAGAAAGAATGTGAGACTTGCGACCGAAGATCTCATTATAGATTTAGCTTTTGAGTTTTCATTTTCCTTTTTTCAGGAACTTCAATGACGCTATATTACATAATCGTAGTAACTTGGTAGTAATAAATAAGTCTGTTGATTAGTCGCTGGAATAATGGAGTTTCATGGGGCGTCTGGAAGCTATGGTCAAGAAAGTTCGCTTGACGCTCCCAGGCGTTATGCTAATATTGCAAACAAAATTCATTTCAAAATTATTTCGTTACAAATATACTATGTGTAGGTATGTACTTACCCATATCCTTATCCTTATTCACTAACACTACGAAGCAAAATATCCTCATTTATTAGCATTCTCAGCACGAACTAGAACTTGAAGGGAATAGCACAATTCTGAAATTAAGAGTTGGTTTCCGTCTTTGATAGTGACCCTCCTTGGAATTTGTTTCTGCCGACGCCCATGAGTTGCATTTAAACTCATCTTAATTCTTAATTTTGGAACATATATTGGCGACTCTTAAAGGTTTAGTGAAACGTTTAGCAAGAGAAACTTTTTTTGGAAAAATTTAGATGCAACCACAATCTACTAATGGAGAATTTGATCCTTTGTCTGGCTTGTATGATTTCATCATAAAAGGTCCATATTAAGTAAATATACTAAATTAAATTTAATGAATAAAATTGAATGCGAGCACAAAAACAAGTTGCAATGCAATACATGAAGAAAGTCGAAGAATAAATGCAGCAACAAAGAGCTAAACTTGCACTTTTGGCTTGGCTCATGGCTGGCTTCGGATAGTTCATTGAATTGAAGCAAAGAGCAAAGCACGAGAGTCGATTGCTGCTATCTAGTGCATGCTGAAGCCGCTATCTCCTGTCTAGTCGTCTGTCTGTACGCAGCCAATACTCAGCTAGGCTCATTCCCTCATTCATAAATGAAAAGCCGGATTATTGCATCATCCCGCATGTAAGCAAAGCGCGCTAAACATTGAAATCCTTACTTGTGCATTGACAAGAGAGTGAAAGCATTTGTTGTAGAAAGATGATTGCAAGCTGTTTACATCACTTTAATTGATGAAAGGCATTTAGGAAAATATTTGATTATCACCTGCTAATAGTAAGGTTGAAGGTAGAATACGCTCATTTTTTCGTGTGCAAAAATACATTAAGTTTTTGAACTTGTCCCGTTGTCCCAGGAAAAGGAATTGGCACAGCTGCTGTGAAAAAGCCGGTTTGGAATTTGTTAACTGAAGTTGATTGATTATTCAAAAAGTTCAGCAAACCGTTGAAGAAACTACCTGGATTTTAAAGCTTCAGGTGAGCATCATTATTATTATTCTAAGTTTTTTTCAATAATTTATTTAAAAATTTGGCTCTTTTAGTCGTATGATAGACCATCGAAAATAATCAAGAGTGAAGAGAGAGAGAGAGTTTATTTTATTTTTTTTGACATTGAAGTAGTTTACTTTAACTTAGGGTTTGGTTTTATTTTGTATAATGACTATATGGTGATAATGTTATTATGTGTGATTAAATAATCATCAAGATAGTGAATTTCGAACTGATGACTGACGGAAGTGGTTGTGATTCTGTAATTCATTTTTGACGATTTATAAAATTCACAGGATACATTGATTTATCTAAACGAAGAGTTGCCCCTGAGGATGTGGAGAAATGTAATGAACAATTTTCGAAAGCAAAAGCGGTAAACTCGATTCTTCGCCATGTTGCCGACCTTCTAGGCTATGAAACTGATGAGCAGCTTGAAGAGCTGTACACGAAAACCGCGTGGCATTTCGAGGAAAAGTTTAAAAAGAAGGCATCTGCATATGACGCTTTCAAAAATGCAGTCCAGTAAGTTTATGGCTATCTGCTTTCTTTCTTATACGTATTTCATGACATAGTCTTCTTAGATTAACTCATGGCTTTGTATCATATTATGTAGAGACCCTTCGATTCTCGATGAATGCGGTTTGGATGAAAACACAAAAGATGTCCTCCTTAAAAATATTCAACAAAAGTTGATGTCACAGAGCGTCAAAATTAGGAGCGACATCGAGGTTTCGTGTTACGCCTATGAAGGAATCGAGGCTGTCAAGAAAGCTTTACGAGCTGGCCTTGAATGTTCGAAACAGGACATGGCAGTGAAAATAAATCTAATAGCTCCACCATTGTATGGTACGACAAGAAATACTATCCTAACCCGAGGGCCTAGATTTCTAACCAATTCTATTCTGATTTAAAGCAATCCTGTTTAAGAGTATAATTTGTAATTTTATTGCAGTTGTTACTACATCTACTCCGGAACGTCAAGATGGTATCGCATTGTTGCAGGAAGCGATCGAGAAAATTGAACAAACAATCAAAAAGTTAGGAGGTAGCTTCAACGTTCAGATGGCTGTAAGTAAATGTGTGCTTTTGTACATTTTTTAATATGGGACCATAATACAATGAGATTGAATCAATAATCATCATGATTGCTATTTATTCTTCAGCCTAAAGTCGTGACAGCATTAGATGAAGCTGAGCTCGCAAGAATGATGGACAGACTTGAGTTGGAAAATCAAGAAGTTGCTGGAGACGACGATGATGAGGAGGATGAAGAAAACGAAGATGAGGAGGAAGATGGTGAAGAGGAAAATGAAAAAGAAAATGGCGAAGACTAAATTAATCATTCCCCTCTGCCAACACAGATATGATATAAGTTTAAAACTTGTAAACATGAAAACTTGTGTAATTGAAATTGAGGTTGACGCGTTAAATCGGTGATTGAATTAGAATACAGTTTTCACAACTTTTTGGAAAAGCAATTGTATAAATGTTTTGAAAATGCTGAATAAAAACTCAGCAATCATTTTATATAGATTTCGTAAAATATTATAAAGCAAATTATTATAACTTGTAAAATTTCTGGAATATATCTTATGGCCTTTATGGTCAGAACAGAAGGATGTCATGTATCGCAAAATCAAATACATAATATTGTTGTATTGGTTTAGATTTAGTTTGTTTTTAATAAGAAAATCTAAAATTTCTTTACTGCTTTATTTTTCGTAATTCCTTAATAGATTGTTTTGATTATATTGCTTTACTTTGATTTGAAAACCAGAACACATTTACCAACGTTAGCTTGGGCCAGTGGCGAGTCTGATGTTTTTGCTACATATCTAAACGCTTGATCATATTGACTAGGCAAAAATGATTTGGCAACTACGGGCACTAATAGTCTTCCCTCCACTAATTTCTTGCACTCCATAAGAATTTCTCGAGATGAATGTCTTTCAGGCTCGGCCTAAGCAAAAAAGAATTATATTTAGCACAAACGAAAAGTATATAAATGATTCAGAAGCATACACTACTTGACTCTTACCTTTCTAAAAATTAGATTGACTGGAAACAGAAACATTGACAGGACAAAAGCTCCTAAGCCCCTCGATGAGTGATGTAATTCGGTGGGAAATGTTTCAATAACTTCACTCTCGGGATCTCTACAGAATTTTCCTAATAATGGCGTGGCTGAAGATTTGTCGGTGTTTATGACGATGTCAAATATTCTGAATACGACAGACGAAGAGTGCATCATTGATAATTTTGTAAACTAGTTTAATTTTGTTTTGACTAAAAAAATTACAAACCTTTGGGTTAGATTTGGCAGTAAGGTATAGTCTCGTGGAATTATAAGATGGCTCTCGGCACCGAGGGTTTTTAAAGAATGTAAGAAAGTCATTTGGGCAACTCCTGAACTCAGATCCTCTTCAGTATCATCACTTTCTTCTGTAGATATAGTCACCCTAGAACCCCAAGTTTTAAAAATTTGTGTTGCCAGAAGTCCAACCCCGTCATTCTTCGAGGACGCTCCGAGGTGAATTAAAACTCTAAATGGGCATTGCACAGAAGATTCCTTTTAGTACATATTTGCGTTTCGTACTTAGTTGTAGCATACATTATACTTTACTCTCTAGACTCTAGGTAGAAAAACATTTTCACAAATTGTTACCTTTTGTTTTTCGCCGTATGTGGTCCAACGTTCCACTTCCTAACTATTTCTGTCCATACCGTATAAAAGGCATAAGGCATTGTGGCAGCACCTTCGTAACTTATATTAGATGGCTTGTGAGCCACGTATTTTTGAGGAACTACTACAAACTCTGACATGACACCTTGAGGAGCCCAAATAGGCACAAGTACCCAAACCCTATCACCGATTTCAATCTCTGTGACTTGATGTCCCACATCGACAACCACTCCAGAACATTCACGTCCCAAAATGCATGGGCCTGGGACCTTATGTAAATTAAGGAAAAATAGAATTTAAAAAAAACTTATTCAATTTAATTTAACTTAGGTACTTTTCATTTCTTCATATTGTTTGCATTTGCATACCGAAGATAATCCCAATTTTTTTCGAAGTAAACGCCCATATCCACAAGCGATTCTCGTGTCAATTGAATCGATTCCCACAGCTTTCACTTGCACAACAACTTCATCAGGATTAACCAAAGTAGGACTAGGTACGATTGTAAGCGTGATTCCCTAAAAATTGAAGGGAAAATACCAGATGAAACAACTGAGATCACAATTGAGTGAGGTCAATAAATAAAATTTCATAAACCTTACATCGATCCCCCGTCTTGTACTTGTTGAAAGTATTGCTCGCATAACATATTGATTGCCATTTGAATTTNTATTGATTGCCATTTGAATTTGTAGAGAGAGGACTTGAGACAGAAACACTACGAAAACTATAACCCACGCAAACGCCAATAATGCCTCCAGTGACCAACCCGGCAAACCCCAGTATTAAGGCCTGTTTTGAAACTAAATTAAGGGTGATTTTAAGATTAGTAAATTCTCTCTTTGAAATGTAAAAATAAGTATCGGTAATACGGAATCATGAACATGAACTCACGGTCCTTGTACACAAGCGTACGTCGGGCAAGATACAACCATTCTTGAAGTTGTGTGTATATTCTCTGAGATCTTAGAATCCTCACGATTTCCTGACCTCTTTCATGAGCAATGTTTTTGAAAGCAATTATAGCATCGCTATTTTCAACATTCTCCAATAGCGCCAATGAAGATTCATACAGCAACTGTAGCTTCTGCCGGATAGTATTCAGTACCGTGGAATAATATGACTGAAAATAAAATGAAACGGAAGAGATTAGATGAAAGACGAAAGTTGAATCAAGAACCATTTATAATTTCGAGAAGGATATAAATAGTATAGTATAGCCCACCTCGGCGTCGTCGATGTAGCCATGAATATGCGTAACGGTTGTATGCACTTTCTCTTTGACCGTTTCTCTCACGACCAATGAGTCTGCCGATATGGTCATTTCAATGAATAACCAACAACGATTGGTTTTAGTTCGCCCTGTTTCGCCACAAATAACTGCATTCACAAGGCTCTTATCTAATTCAATCACTCACAAACCAGCTTGAGCTTCCCTATACCCTATCCCAACACTGCAAAGAAAGCCTTCATAGCCTACTAAAATAGCAAGCGCATCATATCGTTAATTTGTACGGGGTACATAATATATCGGTATCACTTATGAAGAAGCCAATAAAAAAAGTCGTTTAATTATACAGACAACTTTATAATGTACTTTTGAATAGCAAGAAACAAATGAAAGAGGAAAGTTGTACGGGAAAACTTTTCCCTGATTTTAAGGAATCGCACTATATAGGACTCATGCACAATGTAAGTACACAGGTGCATGAAAGCTTTTCCTACTTTCACCTTGTTTTCAGTTTGATAATGCACATTACATTACAAGTAGTTTGCTTTCACAGAAAAACTTAGGAGTATTCATGCTTCATGTCATGTACTGTTTCCCAGCCCATTTGAACTCTGAAGTTAAAAAAGGATCTGCTTATTACAGATGAGAACATTCTCTCTTGCAATAAAACATAGTTTAGCCTCTTCTAAATGTATTGTATTTTTTACATTATGAATTTGGAACAAAAATTCCCAACACTCAGCTGATAAACTTGGAGAAGTCGAAGTGGAGAACCCTGTATATTTATTATAGGATTTTAGTTAGCTCTCGGTTTATAATTCAGTTAGAGAGGTTTGAGGGACTTCTACGAGCCATTCAAACAGAATAATATAGGGTATTATTGGTATCGGTGGTACTATTAAAGTATTGTGCTTTTAGTCTTCTTTTAGCTATGTAACAAATTTAATGTAATGCAAATAAATGTATGTATGAGAAAGGTCTGAGGAAATAAGATTTGGAAAGACGAGCTTGCTGCATGCATGCATGAGTTCCTCTGCTGCTGCTTCTGCTGCCCGGCTGACCCACATGATATTTCATCTGGTTTCCCATAACACAAAAGTGTAAACAGAATTTTTCACGGATAATTATGTGTTCCGACTATCTAAATATATGACTTGCGACTGCAGTATATAATATAGCAGTGCATATTGCATACTACATAAAAAATCAAATGCATTGGAAGAAGGACGAAAATGAAAGTCTGTCTGAAACTCTGGAACAAAAATGTGACTGTGACTTTAACATGGTAGTTTAAAACTTTAGGACTACTATAGGACAATATGGTCACTTGATTGTGCTAGTCTAATTACGTGGCTTGAATGTTTATTAGAAAATTTGTAGTATTTTAATCCAAGAAACTCAAAAATTTAATGTGAGATATCTGTATTCATATTCGAAATGTACATAGACCCCATATAGACGCTGATGTTAAACTTCTTCACTTCTCTTCTAAACTTTCTATAACTGTTTGCCAACCAACGGTTTGGCTGCTCTCGTAGTTCAAATTGTTGAAGTTTCATAAACTTTCTCTTCATCTTTTCCCTTTAACTTTCTCCTTCACTTTCCTTGTGTAAAATGCAAATGCAATCATGGAGTATTCGCTAGTTAAAAAACGAGTGATTTTGCTGGTTTTATTATTCGTCTTTGCCTACGCTGGAACCATTTTATGCGAAAATGTAGTCTCTGCTAACGATAAATCTGGTAAAAGTGATAAACCTTCAGAAACACCGTCTAGTCAGCAAGATGGAGCTTCAGCGCAACCCTCAGAAAAATCAAAGTCAAGTTCAGTCAGTCCTACATCTTCCAACGATAATGGAGAAAGCCATCATCATGATGATAGGTATAAGAATGACTTCTGAACTAGATAATTTGGGTGCATATCGTATCATTATGTCATTATGCAATTTGAATAAATTAAGTTCGTTATTATGAAATGCAATCGACAATGATTAAGACGCAAAACTTTTTTCATAGTGGCATCAGCAAGTCATCTTCTTTAACTGTTGCGAACTCGTCATCGACCACACCAAGCAGCGTAAATAATGTGGATGTCCTTCCGGAGAAAGGCGATGCGGAGAAAGAGCATTCAGCGTCTTTGGCAATCTTCTTTGTGTTGTGTGTCCTGGGTATATAAATTTCTTTATATTTCTCAGCGGCTTACTTTAAGCGACCATCTTCTTGTCTGTGACGACAAATGCAATAATTTTAATTTAACCAAATTCTCAAGCTAAAAAAGATCTTTTTACAGGTGTTTGTATATTGTCCATTCATGTGATGATACAGACCCAGTTGCAGTACCTGCCCGAAAGTATTGTTGTGATTTTTCTTGGTGCGCAAATCGATTCTATATTCTTTTATGCCCAAATGGCTAATAATGAACTATTTGTACAAGTTATGTTCAATATATTTTCCCTTCTATTTCAGGTGCTCTTATTGGATTGCTTTTAAAAGTTTTGTCCAATTCAGACTTTGGAAACTGGCAGGTAGAATTTCATTGAATAGTTGACCTTGAAAACATTACTGATCGAAGTAAAAGGGAGTAATATTAATTCAATTTCAATGATTTCAAATGGATGTTTTGCGAATTCTCATAGAAAGAGGAAGCATTGTCACCCACCGCATTCTTTTTAGTCCTCCTTCCTCCCATCATTTTCGAAAGCGGCTACAATTTGCACAAAGTATGTTTGATGAAATAGTCCTTTACCAATTTCTATTTCTTTGGCGAAACTGAAGTTTAATTGAATCTAACTCTGTAGGGAAATTTTTTTCAAAATATTGGAAGCATTTGTGTTTTCGCAGTATTAGGAACGCTCATCAATGCTTTCATTATTGGAGGAGGAGTGTATCTACTAGGGGTGGTGAGTAAAAACACTTGAATGATAAGCCAATCTTTCTTCTTCGTCAATAATATTATTCTAAAAGGTTGCTTGATTATGGGTTTCTATTCAGGCGGATATCGTCTACCACCTTGACTTCGTAGAAAGCTTTGCCTTTGGGTCATTGATCTCAGCAGTTGATCCTGTCGCTACTCTTGCAATTTTCGCTGCCCTAGATGTGGATCCCGTATTAAATATGTTAGTCTTTGGAGAAAGTATTCTAAATGATGCTGTATCAATTGTGTTGACGTCGTAAGTAAAGCCACTCAATCTGCTTACAATAATGCCAAAGTGTCAATTTCAATTGTAACAGTCATAAGTTATTATTGGCTTCTTTTTATCCAGAACAATATTGCAGTTAAATAACAATGAGGACCCTGATCCGGAAAAATCGCCATTGATGCAGGGAATAAACAATTTCTCTCTGACTTTCCTTGCATCTGCTGGAATAGGAGTATTGTTTGCTTTGAGTAGTGCCCTGCTTCTTAAACACATTGATTTGCGGAAAAACCCTTCCCTCGAGTTCGGAATGATGTTAATTTTTACCTATGGCCCTTACACCCTTGCGGAAGGAATCCACCTTTCAGGTTTGTTTTGAAACAATTAATTAGGATAATAATATTTAATTTCATCTAAACTAATGCTATTAATGTTCTCTTTGACGTGTTAGGAATTATGGCAATCTTATTTTGCGGGTATGTCTCGCGTTAATTATAATTGAAACGGTAATAGCCCAACAATTTTTGGACTTAAATCGTAGTTTTTATTTTCTAGGATCGTGATGTCGCATTACACCCATTTCAATCTCTCTCCTGTTACACAAATTACGATGCAACAAACTATGCGAACACTTGCTTTCATCGCTGGTATGCCACGATTTTTAAAATTTACATTTACATTTACTTGGCATTTACAACAATGTTCCAGTTTGAAGATCGGACTGGCTTAGATTAGACCGATTAAGAATCATTCGAAGATTAATCTAGCATTTGTTTTCTTTTCATTAATTTAGAGACCTGCGTATTCGCTTACTTGGGACTTGCCATTTTCAGCTTTCACCACCGGATCGAGACATCCCTTGTAATTTGGAGCATTGTATTCTGCTTACTTGGGAGAGCTTTGAATATTTTCCCTCTAGGAAATCTAGTAAATAGATTCAGGACGCACAAGATAACCAACAAAATGATGTTCGTGATGTGGTTTTCAGGTTAGCTCGTATTAATTTAGCACACATTGAACGATTTTTCTTGGGAAAATTACTTTAAAATGTTAAAAACTGCAAAATAATTATTTCCTGTTTGTTGATCAGGTTTACGTGGTGCCATTGCATATGCTTTAAGCTTACATTTAGAATTTGAGAAGGAAACAAGACAAGTGATAATCACAACCACCTTAATCATTATCCTTTTCACTACTTTGGTGCTTGGTGGTCTTACAATGCCCATAGTGAAAGTAAGTAATATTACTATTCTTCAGCGGACTTATTGACGTAAATAAATATACGTCTGAATTACTTATTACTTTCCATGAAATCGTTAGTACGTACAAGGAGACTTCAAACCAGCGAATACTAGAAGACGTCGACGACGTAGTCGAAGACGAAGTAACGAGATTTCGCTCAGTAAAACGAAAGAAATGGTTAGTCTGGTTTACATGTTTACATAATTTAACGAACAGAATTAAAATATCATCGAAACATTATCAATCAATATTACTTTGTAGGGTCAAACTATTGATTCGGAACATCTTTCTGAAATGACTGAAGAAGAATTTGACTCATCCTTAGCGAAGCAAAATGGATTCATCAAGTTTGATTTAAAATATTTGCGGCCGTTTTTCACAAGACGTTTCACTCAGCAGGTACTACACAATTTTCATTGACATACTATCCTGAAAATGTTACATATAAGGCATTTGACTTTTACTTCGATCTTACTGTTCATATTAATAATAAAGCTATAAGCTCAAAAATAAGTAGCAAAGCGAAGGGAAAGATCTTGAGAAAGATGATTATCGCGGAACAGATTTTTTCAAACTTTTGGTCGGAAAAAAAAGGAGAAGAAAGGAGAAGGAGATTAGAGGAAACTAGAAAGTAGCTTTGCTACTTAATAATTATCATCTCTAAAACAGGAACTGCAAGATTGCCAAAGTCAAATGACTGATTTGACTAATCGTTGGTATCAGAATGTGAGGGTATCTCCCGAGCACACAGATGACGAAGAAGAGTTGTGTTATGAACGTGGATAATTATATTTTTGACGTTTCAATGCCTAAGTGTCCTTTTATCTCAAATTTTAAGTATTCACTATCGCATTTACAATTAAATTCTATTAGCTAAGTCAACTTGTGTGTTGTGTTTTAATGAACGCACCTGCAATTTCTTGTTTTTAACTAGTTCAAGGAAAGTTCATGTAATGCATTATTAAAATAATAATAAAAACTTCAAAAAATTCCTTCACCAAATTACAATTTTTATCCTAAATCTTAAAAATTTATTAGCCCCAAAATACTCCAGAAAACGGTAAACATTACAGTCGCGCAGTAAGGAAGATTAAATTAATTTCTGAAAAAAAGAATGTGATTGACAAAGAAAATACTTAAATACATGCTTTACTGTAAAACACGAAAAAGGTAGTTCAGCCGATGAAATTCATAACGACTAAATGAAAAAGTAAATGGGCCAGAATGAAATCTGCGAAGGCTCGTTCTTGGCTAATTTCACTGAACATCAGCTTATTTTCTGGATTGACTTGAATACGGAGACATACTGCGAAACAACAGATAATTTTTGTTCAGCGAAGGCTCGTTCTTGGCTAATTTCACTGAACATCAGCTTATTTTCTGGATTGACTTGAATACGGAGACATACTGCGAAACAACATATAATTTTTGTTCAGCCTTTTCCCCTAATTGTAATAAATTACATTGTAAAGGCAACGAGTAAAAAAAATTCTTACCTCCGAGAATGAAGCACCCAACAGTCGAGATGAAGCCGGAAAGGAAAGAATTGAAAGGGAAAGTACCAACGATGCAGCAATAGACGAACTGGAAGATTCCAGTGAGCAAAACGTACGTCAAGTAGGCGTCAATGATTTTCAGCCGCTTTGGAACGAGATGAAGCCGGAGAGGAAAGAATTGAAAGGGAAAGTACCAACGATGCAGCAATAGACGAACTGGAAGATTCCAGTGAGCAAAACGTACGTCAAGTAGGCGTCAATGATTTTCAGCCGCTTCGGAGTCTGACTTTCATATTCAGAGAGAAACTTCTTGACTACTCCAACAACCGATGTCATCTTGGCTAGTTTATTTGGTAGAATGCTATAAGAACAGGTGTCAAGTGTCGGCGAATCAGCAGTAACCGTTGAGGTTGAGGCTACAAGCTAAACTACAACAAATTAAAACGAATAAATAATTAAATTAAACGCAAATGCAACGCCAACACCAGGATCCTTCTTATCTCGCGTTACAAAATAATCACGATTTTAAAATACTAAATAAATATTCACTAACCACAAATGCCCGTGATGAAGTTTTCAAATAATTTTCTTGTCAACAAAATCTGCTGGAAAACCTTTTCCTTTTCATTGACGTGTCCAAGTCTGATAGATTTTTACTGCACTTGCACATTTGTTTTGCTTTCGCTCGGGTCGGCTTTTTGACGTGGAGAGTATCAGCATTAGGATCGGTAGCAAAGAATGCAACGGGCCTCCAGTAGGTGGCGCACATAACCAGTGAATATTCCACCGCTTGTGCTGTACAGATCATGAGTTTGTCCGCGACTTCGACTTTAGGTTGGTTAGCAAATGGAAATAAAATCTGAGGAAGAGAGAGTATCAGAATAATGTATTCCCCAACTCAGAATAAAATGCCTATTTCGTTTATGGACTTTTAAAAATAAATTAAGTTAATTAAAATAAATTAAGTTAATTAAAATTTTAAATTTTAAGTTAATCTCAAAACATAAGATATGTGGAAGAGAACAGTTAATCCAAGTTAAAGTTAATTAACGTTATCAATGAAAATTAAAAAGTTATATGAAGTATGACAGAAGAAATAAATCAACCGCATTTGCTGGTTAAATATTTTTTATGTTATTTTAATTGAATTTATTTTTTTAGAAACCTAATATAACTTAAGTAAGTTAATACCTTAATGGAGTTCGTTTAATTATTTTAAATATATTTTTTATAACTCGCTTAAATACTGCGCGAGAGTTCCGTCTCTCCGAAATATTTAGGCCGAAAAAGTTCGTACGTTTCGCTTAAGCTCGGATTCAGAAAACGATGAAGCTAGCAGCTTTTTAATGTCCTCGAATACCTTTAGAAAGTCAAATAATACTAATTATGAAAAACAAGCAACGTCAATTTGTGTGTGAGAAATATATTTTTAAAAGATAACCTCATCAGGATTTTTGGATGCATCAAGCTTTTGTACGACTCCTTTGTCCATGAAATATTTAATTATAGGAACTGTATCATTTTTGTAGGTCATTAATCGTTTTCTTAAACATTCCAAATTGTCATCAGTGCGTCCACTTCCATCATGTCGGAGAAGACACCTCGCCACACATAAGTCATCAGGAGCATCAAAGTACAAAACAGTGATCAAGTTTGTTGAGTCCGTCATAGTTTTCTCCCACCCATTTACATTGTCCCAATTCCGTGGAAACCCGTCGATTATAAAGTTCCATATTCCCTTAGAGCAGATTTCGTCCATTCGCTGGAAAATTAAAAAAAAAGTTATACTTTTTAAAAATTGAATGCACACCCATTTATTATCCACATTCTCAAACAAAACAAACTAACATTCTTAATCAAACTGCAAGTGATTTCCACTGGGACAATCGTTCCAGCATCAATGTTCTTCTTGATCACATCCCGATGTGGAGATGAATCATTTTTCAATTCCTCCCTCAACAAGTCACCAGCCGACAAATGAGCAAAGCTGTAGGTCTATTAAAAAACGTATTTATACGCATCGATATGAATCTGAAATCGATCGATGCTAAATAAATCTGATCTAATACCTTGATAATCAAACCCGACTGCGTACCCTTTCCACTACCTGGAGGACCTAGAACAAATATTACGTTGGGTTTCAAGGCCATTTTGAAGGAAACACTGGATAAATTGATCTTCCTTGGTGTAGTGATGATACGTCGAAATGCCTGAAAAAATAAATACGATAGATCTAAATAATAAATCACTCCAACTCGGCAGAAAAGATGAATTTCTTAGTTTTCAAAGCAACCGTAGCAATCCCTTACTATGTCCCGAAAATTCAAAATTTTATTGTGCGTTATTAGCATGGTTTATAGCGCATTTCATAGCATGCCATCAAGTGTTCCATAAAGAATGCAGACAAAAAATGACGGGTACCAATCTGATTTTTTGACTTCAACAAAAAAAAACAATAATTAAAAGTTAAATGGCAAATCCTTCACGAATATATAACGTAGTTTGGGTAGAAAGATCTAAGCTCCACCAACGTTGCATGTCTCTCATTTTCCAAATAAATATAGGTATGCGCAAAAATAAAAGCTCGTGCCACATTTGTTTTAAAGTTTACAAGACAGAACGGTTTAGGAAGTCTAGTCTAAAGTTTATTTCATACCAGTTCGATAAGCACCTGCTTCCGCATGAAATACCTCATGATACTGATACAGGACAACAAGTCAACGATAGTCTTTACTTATTTATTAGACTTAGGGGAAGAATTTCAGTGTGCCCTCTCTTTCTGTTTGTTTTTAAAGCTTTAAGTCCAAGTCCAGCTAGCTCAACACTAAGATTCCGAAGGGGTTGATATTGATAAGAGACCTGCATTATCTGGAAAAGATCAACGAAAAACAAGTAAGTAACTTACCTGCCTACGCAAAACCGGAAGTCTGTTTTCTTCTCCTGGCTTATGGTTGCCATTCGGGGGCACCTGTCGGAATAAAACAGGGCTCGGCTCGACTGACTTGACTTAAATGTACATACAAAGCTGAATGTTTCGGTTCGTGCTGAAAAAGAAACAATTACAAAAATCGGAAGTACAAGCAAGCAACAACGAGGGACTCTCAAGCTAGCATAGCATTCGGTCAATGGGCAATGAGCTTTTCCTTTCGTTTCATAAATAACAAAATTAGCTGGAGAAGTTTTTCCCTTTTCCTTTTAAAAAGTAAATTGCTCAAACCGACAAATAGCACATTTGTCTACCGAGTCCATGGTCCATATGTCCCTGAAAGTCGGAAACTGCTTTTAAAGAGACACTAGGCACGTACTGATGTATTTCAAGTTAGATATTAAATAGTTTAAAGCCCGCTTTTTTGCAATTTTCAAGGTTCTACATTAGGTAATGTAAATGTACCTATAAAAAATGTAGAATGTTGTAGACTATAGACAGCCTTACAATGAAATTTTTAAAAAGTAAGGATATTCGACATGTGCCATGCACCTTCTTCCGTTTCATTCAAGTCATTTGCCACCTTACCGTTTCCGCCGACCTGTACAAAAAATGGATATTATGATATAAAATTTGTGTATTTCATTTCCGTTTTCTGGAATTTAAATAATTAAATAACATGCATACAGAAAAGGTACGTT
>JAHZNI010000648.1:0-13761 GCA_027744415.1 Seira ritae
CCTTTTGCTGTGTTGCGGACGCTCTTGTCTATCTCTGTACGCTAGAAAGTCGCTGATGAGTAGGTGTTGCGAAGCACAGGCATAGCCTCATAGCCTGCCTATAAACTTCACTTTTTAACGAAGATAGGGATGTTGGGAAAATTGTTATCTCCTTCGTTACCATTCCGTGCATGCATAGTTGTACTTTGGCTCAGTGGACTTAAAATGTCTTTGCACAATTCTATTGGTTAACTCTTTTTAAAAAACACGCTTGGTATAATATATCTGTACTGCACTAGTCAGTACTAGAACACTCTTTCGGTTGAGAGTTGGGACAGATCTTTGTTGATGATGTTTCAGGCGTAGCACTATTATGGTTTCATGATTTTCGCTTCATCATAACAAATACCACTTTGAATAAACCCTGTTTCTATTTTATTAAATTCCACTACTATTTAATGTAATGGCAAAATGAAAACAATTACAAACGCGCGTGAGTGTAGATTACTTTTTATTAGCGATCAAAATATTTAGCTTTTTAGTAGGGGATAATTTGCCTTATCGAGTCAAAGTAAACATTCACAAGAAGTATAATATGAAAATGTGAAACTCGATCTCTAGTCAGTCTAGTCATATATTTTACTAAGCTCAGATAATGGGTAGGAAAAGTAGGAATGCATAAAATAGCAGTATAAAACTCAATTCTAATTCCACGGAAGTATTGAAATTGTGTTAGTAGCGGTATTTTTGAACATTAAATATTTAATATTTGCACAGATATTCCCAAAAAGGTAGTAAAGTTTGAGCCATTCTTATAAGCGGTCTATATTAACTTCATGCTAGACTAATTCCTAACACACTTAAAAATGATTGTCAATAAACATTAAATTACTTCTGGGAATGTTCGTTCAATGTTCAATGATGCTTTATCTTCAAGTTGCGGATGTGACGCGACAAATGACACTCGTTTAACGAAGAATGTTGTGCATATCCACACAATGTAATATACTCTCTGAAATCGGATTTTCAAGAGAAAATGTTTCACCTGGACTAACTTTTATGGTATACGTCAAATGATTCAGGGCCACGACAGGATCATAAAGATCTTTTGTTGTGTAACCAAATATTTGCCTTCCTGCGTTTTGCAATTCAGTCGTGTTGTCCTGTGACGATACTGGTTGTCTAATCAGTGTAGAGCCTTTTTAAGTGGAATTCAGAATTTTGGAAATAAGTTTCCAGTAAATGCGATGAATTCAATCACTATTAGCAAATAACAAATTAGAATGCAACGAAAATATTTCCATGCAGGTGTTTTGTATGATTTTGAGTTTTGGTTCTAAAGATCTTTTATTATTCTCGCTTTTCGCGTGATCAAGATGGTTGACGAATGATGCATTCATGGTTTGATAGTTCACTTAGAGGTCTACAATGAATATTTCTAGCAAAATGAAACTGATACAGGCTGTCATTGTATGTAAATGTAGATAATTATGGAACCAAAGCTAGAGCAAACAGTTTCATTGTCTATTTCTCGCTAAGGCATGATGAAAATGGAAAAGAATGAAATATAAAGGTGATTTTAAATAATAGAACGATATTTTGAGTGGAGTGGCAATGCTTTTTTGAACTTTTTTTTTATTAATGAACATCAACATAACATTTGTCTTTGGACTTTCTTCGTGGACAAAATATTAAACATTTCATAACAATAAAATGGGGTAATGCGATACTTAGTTTATATGTATGTAGCATTGTTATAATTAATTAACGAAGTTGCTATAATTAACGCAATTACTTAAAAAACAACAATAACGTCTTCATTTCTAATCTAGGCATAGCTCGAACAAAATATAAGAATTCAACAATTTATCAAACCTTTTGTAAGTTTTGTCTGGAAAAGGTCGTATATTATTTGAATCTGCATGAATGAACAATGCCACAAAACGTCAGTGTAACGGATTGGAGGGTTGTCAATTTAAGCTACAAAGCTTTCAGTTTAGCATTTAAAAAATGGTAAACGAGATGATATAGTTTTCCACTGCTCAAATTATTAGTCGAGTCGGTCCGGTTGTTAGTTACTTGATATGGTTTGCAATAAACTTACATCCCATGAATATTTTACCTTTCCCATGCATATTATTTGACTGCATCTCTTTAGGAATTTATTACTAAATTATCAGCACATCTGAAATCGAAAATAGTGTGGATGTGCTATAGGTTTCTCGTCATTCTAGAATTAGATGAATCAGATGGACCTTATCTTCAGTACAAAAGTTACGATACTGTTACTATTGTGTACTAACAGCACTTAAAATGTACTTTCTATGTAATACAATTTCCGTATAAAAATCGAGCCAATTGTCAATTATGAGTGAGATAATATTTCTACAAATTTGTCTCAGATCAGATCTTTGATCAATCTAACGTTTGAAATAAAGAGTTAAAGCATTCATTAGAAAAAGAATTGTTTTTAAAATATTCTAGTGTTCATTGGGGCTACAATTATATGATTTCTTCGATTTATCGTACAAAAACATTAGCCTTTAAATTTTCATTAAACTACTTTTTTGGCTACAAGTATAGTATAATTCGGTGCAGATCCAGTATACATCAAGGCCAAATTCTCAATGGTAATTGGAAGTGCCGGATACAATGAAAAGCCTTTTCCTCCTTAGCAAAATTTAAGGTGATCAATTTCATGGTTTACAACGTAATTGTCAAACTATCATCAATTTCGTAATGATTGCTTAAAGTTAGTTAGTGTAGTAGTACGTATTCCTTTGATGAATGTCTGCTGGACTACATTCTAAACTTTATTATTTTAATGTCACAGTTCCTTTTATGCTTACCTTTAAATCCACGAAACGACAGAATAATGATTGAAGACTAGAATGCTAAACTTAAAGCAGTTTCCTATCTAATTATTTCTTAATATTCGTGCCAGGTCATTAATGAGACATCTTTCGTTTTCACCATTCATCAATGTAAAACCTTTCTCAGTACTCGGATAACTGTTGACAAATGTTTATTAGTTCATAATGATTTTTCCTTTATTTGAGCATTAAATAAAAATAAAGCGACCGTATGTAAGCTATTGGGCAGGTCAAGCTTCTTTTAAAGGATTGTTTCTTAGCATCTACATGAAAATCTTGCGTTATCTAAATTAATTTAATTCGCTGGTGTCCTCTTTAAGCACTTAACCCACCGGTTTGTTCTCGTTCACTAAAGCAGGTCAATTATGCGTCTCTAAATTTCTTTCAAACCGCATTCACTTCATCAAATTCGTCAAAAATTTAATTATTATGGTTTAAAGCTACCAAGAATATCAGACATTCAGCAACCAACATGTAGAGTGTTCTTTGGCCAAGGACTATATCTTTCATAGAAACTGTACCTAGAACGAGAATGTTTCCGCCCTTGCGTAAGTTTTCGCATTCGGCACCAACTATCAAAATGTGTACGCGAATCTCTCATTTATTAATTCGTCAGTTTATCATTTAGTACCATTATTATTACTTAACCATTTATATTAATGTATCAAGTTCCAGAAAATAAATTAATTTAAAGCTCACAAATCCGTTTCAACAGAAAACAGGTCACTAACAATAAAGTATAGAGACAAAGGACCTCGCTTGATATCAAAATCTGTTAACTTAAAAAATAAATATGTACACGCCATGCCATGACACTGAGCTCTCGGAGTCTCTTTATCAGTGAACAATAACTATTATTTTAAGAAATGAAGTCAACACAACGCAAAAAGGAACACGCCAAAGGAGCGAGCATAAATAACTCCTCGATTTTTACATCATCGTTATGTATATTGAGCTAATTAAAGTTACACAATAATATTGTTCTGTTCTGTGATCGTCACTCTGTTGATAACAATAAACTGATATATTTAAGAAATATCACATTTTAGTATTTCAATCTTAAGTGTAGGTTACGCCCTAACGAATAATTATTATTACAACTATAATAATTATTTTTATTTTCATCTCTCTAAAAATAACTCGAATTTGTTTCTCCTCTTAAAGCTATTTACTTACAATATATTAAAGTTACTGTTATTATTATTAGATTAGAAATGAGATTAATTTCCGGGTATTCCACGAAAAACAAACGTGAAAAAATGAGAATGAGTAGTTTTAACCGTGCGTTTGAGTCATTAGTCTCATAAACTAGATCAGGCTACAGTGTGTGCATAGAAAGGCTATCAAGCCCATCATTCTAAATTAGCAGCTCACGTCTTCAGAAGCCAATAAGCCAAATTGGAAGTTTGGTTTACGTGAATAATGGTATCTCATGATTGTGACAACCTAATATTATTAGCCGTACTTATTTGTTCCGACCTGCGCAAGAAGCTTCGATTATTCACAGTCACATTGAAACCGAAAAGGAATTTGTTAGAGATGCATGAACAGAAAATAATGGAAATGCAAGGTCAGTTTTACAAAAAAAAACAACAAAATTGGAATAATAATAGATAAGTGGTAATAGCTAAACAAAAAACGAAATAACAATGAAAACAACAAACAAACAAAACAAATGGAAATGCAAGGTCAGTTTTACAAAAAAAAACAACAAAATTGGAATAATAATAGATAAGTGGTAATAGCTAAACAAAAAACGAAATAACAATGAAAACAACAAACAAAACAAAACTACTCGTCTAAATTATATAAATTACAATATACAAATAAATTAATCATATTATTTTGACAAAATAGCATGACTTTAATGCACTGGCAAAGCCAAAAGAAATTCACTGATTTTTCTTACATTAAGAACAGAAGAATTATTATTTTCATTGTTTTTCAATATCATTTGATTCCACAACATCATAGCTGAAAGCATCTTTTGTATACACGTTTTACCTTCGCTTTTTCAGTTAAAAGTTTAGTACTTACACAGCTACCGACTTTCCCCTAAACTCATGATTGTATTTACGTTAGCTTCTTTCTCTTTCATCAACTACTGGAATTAGTTTTGATGAAACCAGGTACAATTTAACAACTTTACTTATTTGATCCGATCTGATAAAAAATCTGTTTTTTTTATATTCCTGCTGAAATAGTTTTAGTTTCGTGGATTAGAACCCGTCGTCAATTATGACTTCGTCAACAGATTCGCCGCTAGCGTTTGGCGTATCCTTTCGTTGCTGTATGCACGTTCGGACAGACTTGAGAATGGTATTCACGCGACGATCAATCGCAACAAAGTGAGGCTCCCACAGGATTGGGTCCAGGGGATCTTGAGACAAGGATTTTCTAAGCGCGTCGCTCAGTCTCTCAGGTCCGTTGTGAAACCTTGAAAGGAAGAAAACGCAAAATATGGAATTAAAATTACATTCACACTAAAAAAATTTTTTTAGATTGGGTCCAGGGGATCGTGAGACAAGGATTTTCTAAGCGCGTCGCTCAGTCTCTCAGGTCCGTTGTGAAACCTTGAAAGGAAGAAAACGCAAAATATGGAATTAAAATTACATTCACACTAAAAAATTTTTTTGCTCGTTTCTATAATCATAATATCGCTTCTGTCAATCAAAAAGGTCAAACGTCAAGGCTCTATTTTGAGTTTGATGGGAGGAAACATCGAATTAGAAAAAGGGAAATGGTGATATCCCACTGACACAACATTTGTATCAGAGACGCGCATATTTTAGCGATCGAATAGTCATGAAACTGGTTTTTAGATTTCGCTTTATTCCGTCTGGAAAAATGCATGTCAGAGTGAGTAAAGTACAACAATGCCACGCAGAGAAGTCATGTTCTCTCTGACAACTTCACTTCCTGCTTTTCGTTTTCCTTTATTTTTTATCCATCCATGGATCTGATAGAGGCAGTAGTAATCACATCATACTTAAATGATTGCTAACTATGTATACTAGCTGACAGCCTGCAATTCTAATGGAATTGTTTTTTTTCTCGAAACACACTAAAAAACAAGCCAAGATTACCGATGCAATCTTGGTGAAGTAGGTTATAACTAGTTTTCGTTTTCATCGTATATTATATTTGTGCATGACTTGAATTCGAATGAGAGTCTACGAGAAAACGATCCGAGAAGAGCTAAGCCGGTGAATAGCTGGGAAAGATGTGTATTGAAAGGATTTTCGGAGAGAACCAACCCCCAGACAGTTTAAACAAATGTCAAGTGAAAGTCAATCATTTTACCCCAAGTATGTACGTCATACGGAAAGCATATTTATTTAATGCCCAGGGACTTACTTGATAAGTTTTTCTAAGCGAGCAGCTGCCTCTGTAATTTTTTAGAGAGAGAAAAAAAATCGTCGATTTATTTTTTTTTTCATTTTGACGGCTCCTCATCCCAAAAGCATTTACAGCGTCATTAGTAGGGGAACGATGTCGCGTCATTCATGAAACTAGGAAAGCGCCATAGTTCATTTTTGGTATATTGTTGTACCTTTCGGAGGGAGGAAAGCTGCAAATGATCCTTCCAATGTATCAGGATTACCGCAAATGGCATGACTTGTGTCACAGTAGTAACTACACTTGCCATGAAAGCAGATGTTCCCAGCAGGAGACACGAAGAATGTGTGCAGGAGTTGACCTTCTGCCAGAGGATAGATTTCCGATGATATATTGAGCAATCTACCAGTAACCGGTGGAGCTCTATAAAATTAATTTCATATTTTCAGTTCGTTTTTACCTCTTTCTCAAGAGCTTAAAATATGGCTTGTGTGCGTGCGTGATCAGCAATTTTTTTCTGAATGAAATATATTATTTTTTACCTTCGGAAGCCTAAAACTCGATCCAAATGAAATGCTGCGATTTCTGCATTATGACGCTCAAAATCTGTAAAATAAAAGTGATTTGGAAGCGTTTCTTGTTCACGGGGAAATCTGGAAATAAATAAGAAAGTCGTAAATGTCAATGCATGAGGCGGCACTTGATCATGATCAAAAGGGAAAGACCCCGCCCTCAATTGAAGGGGCTTGCTTGTGAAATCGAACCTACCTCATTGGTTTAAACATCGCCTGGCCATTCGATTCAAAATCCATGATAAGTTTAAGCTGCGTTCCACCTTCCTTCTGCTCGATATGAACAATTTCCTCTGCTGCCATCGCATGGAGAAGATTTTCCATAATGGCATCTTCTTCGCTGTACAGGGACTGCTTGCGAATTAAGAGTTGGAAGCGCTCGAAGGAAGTCAAGTTGGGTCTACTTCTGTTTAAAAAAAACGAATAATATATCATTGTTATTTTCGCTGCTTTTATGTGTAATGAAACGAACTTTATTACTTTCTCTAATTTCATGTCTGAGTCATATTTTTATCCAGAATTGTCTCACTCAGCGGGGCAGTGTGAAAATGCCCCTTTTCCTTGATATTTATGAGTATATCTATAGACTTGATGACAGAACATTGCCCACAGTGGCTACCAGCTCAGCCAGTTGATTTATCCATGATTTCCTCCGGAAATTACTTTTTCATTGATGTTTGTCAGGCGAAGTTAATGGGAGTGGGACTTGAATTTCTCAGAAGTGCATATGTACTTCATCAAACAATTAAAACTCCAAGAGATAAACATTGCCTGCCAGCTAAATATTCTAAACGTCCAATCTAAGTTTAATGGTGCAAAAACATCCATTATTTAAAAAATTCATGCTGTTAACATGAACAAAAGCCGTTTATGAGATTGAGATAAACTAATGGTTGGAATGACAAGCTAGGCGCATACCATACCACATTGTAAACTGGATATTTTGTGATAAATAAGTTTTGACATGCCTGCCACCACTTCTTTCAATGTCTGTTTCTTCATTATTCCTCCTTCAAACTTCCTCTTTCTTATTCTAAAAATATCAACATCATAAGCTAAGATTCATTTTCCCATCCTCGAGTTTTATAAAAACGGAACCGCCTGTCTAGAGTCTAGAAACTCTGCATGTATTTAACCTCTTGATCCACGGGTTACCGATTAAACTCCCCGAATCTCTCAACGGTTAAAACGATCACTTTTACATAAAATCATATAAATACATACTAACTACGCGGTCGTATGCAGAACATGTTCCGGAAGCCTATCTTGCTAGGTAGGTATCATCATAAAAATCTGAGGATTTGCGGGAAAATGCTTTTGCTGATATCAAATAAAATTTAACTGTTCTAGCAATTACATTACAACAATGATTCATTATGAGATTATGTCTGCATAACAAAATATTACCACAAAATGCGAGATATGTTTTTTTGCATTCCATTCTGTATTGGCTCAGTGCCGGCCGACAATGAAAATGTTTCTGTTCCTGATAACTCCCACACTTCTCTTTTCCCTATCAATCGCCGCAATCTTTTTGCATGGAAGAATAAAAATGCAGTGCAGCGTATATATGAATAGAGGCACACTATAAAGGGTAACTCAACATTATTCTTGATTTCTTCAGCTTCAAAAGGTTTAATTAGCATGAAACCCAAACAATCTTGGCCGCAATTCACCATGAATAAAATGGCATCGAATCCGTAATCGTAATCAGGGATCAGGGTACGGTCTAACGGAATACCTCCCAGTAACTGGTGTGTGTGATACGATGTAATCAAGAAAATTATGAATACATGGCAATTTTGCAATTTTTAATGGATACGTAGATAACGATGGGGTAGGTTGGATTCGCAATTAAAGACTGCGCAAATCATATAAGATTATGTGAAGGAAAGGGAATTGGCCAAGAGCTTTTTATGTGCTTATATGTATATAGCTTTAGAAGCTTCATTGCGCATTCTTGTTCGGGTCTTAAATCTACTTCATTCTTTTATTTACGCAGTTCATTTAATGAGAAATGAAATTGCAAGCAAGGGAAATGCCAACAAGAAAGTGAGCATTAAGTACGACCGTAAATGTTGCCACAAGGCAAAGGGAAGGATGTGTGGGGAAAAGACGAGTTGTTGTTGGTTGGCTGTTAGGAAGCAGTATTTTTACTGCATGCCAGTCATGCCACCCACTTAGCATCTTAAGAAGATACTTTGAGGTCGATATGTGTGCATGCAGTATGTATTGTTTCGTTTTTTTCTCTTTCTTCCATTATCATTAATAAAAAATGTATGAAAATGTGACCCAAGGGAATAATTACATTTTCTCATCTATACAAAAGTAACACAAATACTAGGAGCTCAAATGTTCAATTTCGTTCACATTTGGTTTGGGAACAATAGATGACTCCAAGAAAAATTGAAGATGGAGAAAAAGTGCTCCAATTGAGAACTTTTTTCCTTCCACTACTGAAACATTCGATTTGTTGAAGAGAAAAACAATTTCTTAAACAAGTTTGAAAAAACTCCGTCATAGATTTCTTTCAAAAACTTGAGACGACACTAACTAAAAGTGTAAGTAGAAAACAGACGCATGAAAGATTCAGATTATGAGCCGTAGAAAAAAGCACTTTACTTTCATTCGCTTGGCAAATCCTTGCACGGGAATCATGCTTACTTCAGCAAAAAAAGTAGAAGAGTGCGAAATCACTAAATTCTTCATGAAAAAATACCATGCGGGAAAGGATGGATTAACTTGACTTTGTGACAGAAATCCCACGTTTCACTATCATCTTTTAAAAACTGTTCCAATTGCTTTTTCATAGGCTTAAGGTTGAGGCAATGTTTGCCATCCCATAACATTTCTTTGAAGTAAAAAAGTTACTTCTGTTTAATGTCAAGAACCATCTAGTCCTAGACATTTGAAATGTATCTTCTGATTTCTCGCTAGAAAGTAGAGAAGTTGAGATGACATTTTTTGCGAAAAAATAAGGAAAAAAGAATCTTGTCAGGTTAGGTACATAAATACAAGTTGATATTACGATGCTTTCAAATTACAGACATCATGGTTGCGTAACCAGCTTGGAGTACGTAGATGCTCATCGCAGATACCTTGAAAACGACCATTTTCCTCTCTTTAAAACCTACGTAATCCCAATTAACTTTAGTTTCTTTTTGTCTTTCCTCTTAAGGGTTTTCTTTTTAATTCCATTTACTACAACAATCTCTTAAAAGACAACATCCTGTTTGATCTTGCCCTTTTTATGGCTGGCCTCCAATGGACTTGAAAATGGGATCAGCAACAATACTATAACAAATCTTGTTTCATTAGCCGCTCGTGAGATTTCCCTCTTTCACTACGGTACAGTAAATAAGCTTAATAGCTAGAGGAATTACATACGAAGTTCAATAGGCACGAATTGCAAGATTCGATATGTGTGAATCGTGCAATAAAAAGTTTTTTCTCTCTGACCAAAAGTCGTGAAATGATCGGCTCAACTCAACCTAAAAGTTAGGGGGAAAGAAGCTTTACCATATGAGCACAAGTGTGTAAGTACATTTGTATATCGGACCAATTCAATCCCACTTCTCTGTTGTTCTTCGGTATTGTGCTAGTTTCTCTCTTTGATCTACTATGTTTTCACATGAAATTCTGCGAAAATAAAACTGAATCAGAGAAGTTGCAGATGTTGTACATTTTCCTATATATTTACTGATAACTAGCACGCTCGTGTGCTTCAATAAACAACCGGGTTTTCTTGAACAACTCTCTAATTTCGTTTCCCTATCACTTCATTCTCCTCCTCTTTGCCTCAAAATGTATTTTTAAACTTTTTACTACTTTTTGGCATTTCATTGATGATGATGATACATACTCCTTCATATCAGTCAGTTTGAAGGAGGAAGCAAATCCTAAATTAATGGCTTTCATGTTAATGATCCTAATTTTAAAGCGTAACTTCCCAAATCAGTTCCACAGGCCAGGCAACGATGAAGGAAGCCACCCACTCATTCGTAGATCATAGTCGTCAGTCGTCAATTGCTTATATTTTTAATTCCGGGGGGAGGGGGTTGCCGACTACGCAATGTCTTCGGGACATATCTACACAAATTTGTCGAGATTTGTCATTTATTCAGTGTTCAGAGTCAATGAACAAAATCCAAATGAAAATATCAGAGGTTAGAGCGAAAAAGGGTAATGAAACTGTATTCCCACGCATTGTCCCCTCTAAATACTTTAATCAGAACTGTCATCCCGCTAGAATAACATTTATCATACAAATATTGGAACTTTGACAAAAATAGAGCATGGGCTCTGGAAGTAAAACTACTCCTTCGCAAAAAAGGGATGAGAAAAACATTTTCTATTTTTAATTTAGTGTTTTCATTGAACTGTTCGTGATCGCATAAACATTCATGGGAAGATTAACACATAAATCATCCGGCAATTTATTATCTTGTTAATTATTACGCACAGATGAATCGAAACCATAAATGTATTATGAAGCCTTACATGGACTATTTAGGCACTTTCAAGGGAAACTGTCAATCAGTCAAAATAAATTTTCTAGTTGATGACGACAAATCGGAAAGATTGGGATTACAGATGGATGAAATTATTATTTTTTTCTTCTAAGCTGCTTTTACCCCCATTCCATTTACCTTTGTGAGTTCCAAACAAAAACTGTTCACGACAAAAATCGATGGAGGATTAGGACAACTACAGATATTAATCAAGGTAGAACATTTCCAATAAGATTAAAAACCGTCCCATTGATGTAGAATGAATCTCAGTAATTATTATTATGTTCGAGGACAAAAGAAAGGTCCACGGAGTAAAAGGCATGAAATGAGAAAGTTTGATTTACTACTGCCATACCGAAGAGCTGAATGGCTGAAAGAATAATACGAAAAAAGAAAGTCATCAGAAAAAATATCGAAAAGAACTGGCACTATCTTTGGCAATAGAAAATATTAGAAACACGTAAGATCGCAAAGGAATGCGTTCAAGGCGAAGTACATGGACAAACTTTTATGACAAGGTATAAAAGAAAGTTGGGCTAGTACTCAGAAGAATAGTAATGTGGACAAGTAGTAATGAAAAATATCTGAAGTGGAAAAGAAGGGGACAAAAGAGATAGATAATCATTGATCACTGATCAAAGATAAAGAACGTAAGGGAATGAAAAATTGGAATGTTTAACACATATCCAATTCTTTCTTCTCACTAAAAACTATGTGGATTGCAAAAAATACGACAAGAGGAATGGTTGTATGCTGTTGTATGTACATGAGTGCTTGCCTGGAATTTAAATTAAAAATTGAGAAAATTCTCTGTTATTATGTCTGCCGAGATATTTTCTTTATCGTATTTTCAAGCCCCTCACTTACTCTAATAAAGAGGAAACGAAACTTTGCGAAAACAGAATTAATTGATTGCAGCTAATTTAATTAATGCTGATAGTAACCCATTTGATCCAAATGTAAATTGAAACAGTCAGTAACCAGAAACAGCCAGACAGAGAAAATAACACGAGCAAAACATAAATGGCTATAGAAAAAATATAATTCACAGAAGTGGTGGTGAGTGAGGGACAATTTGATGACAGTCGTTTCATTTCTCACAATAAGCAAGCTGAGCAGTTGAACTTTATCCAGAATCTAGCATTGGAAAAATCTTTTGGATAAAGTAAAGGAAGCATTAAAACAGTGTTATCCACCATCTTCTTTCTGCCTCTTTTTACACTCGTCCTTCGAACCCCGAATAATATGAGAACTGTAGAAAGATGATATGTGGTAGTGGTACTGGTGAAGGAGAAAGCATTGTAAACGAAGTAAAATGTTTTATGTATGATAATACTACATCCAACGTTCTCTTCAGTTTACAACTGTATGTTCTATTCAATACCCTTATTTTATGGCCTTTTCATTCTTACGACTGTGGCTTGACTTAACTGATGCATTTATGATATTATTATTACACTCGAGTATCTAAACTACAAGGCTAGTCTGGTGGTAGCACACAGGACTAAGACCAGAGCATTTTTAAATTTCAAGGGAATAAAAGGGAAAATACGTAATTCGCTTTTATCACATAAAGGATGGAAATGAAACGGAATGTTTCTTTCTGCTTTGTCGCCTGAGGTTCCAGTCATGTTTCATTATGTAGTTTTTTTATTTCAGGGATTTTAACTCAGCTCTTTCCATTTCCTCTCGCTCTCTTGTCACCGGACTTGAACGGAGATCGGGGATTCCGAGATAAACTTTACAAGGCACATTCCACGAATAAATATTCGGATTGATGTGATGTGCCAGAATAATTTTATGGGAATGTTTGCAGCATAATATGACAATAAATACTATATATATGCATGTTCCACCATCACCACCGCCAGTTATCCGTCCACACATCACGCTTGGTCTTCCGGGAAAGTCAACTTAAGTAGGCACAGGATTTCATGCGTAAATATACGTACAATAATGCAGAGCTCTTCCTTCTCCTCCTCTCATTTTATGCTCGAAAAATTGAAACCGTAACACTCCAGTAGAGGAATGGCTTTGTCTCTCTTTCTTCTGCTCATGCAGAATTTTACAATGTCACCCGTCACCGCACCATACATACATACACCACCATGCCACAGCTACCATCCGAATGTATAACCAAACATGATGCCTGACTTTAATAAAAATATAATGCGTGCCTTTACATCATCTCAACTTTATCACTTTTGTTGACACATTCTAGAGTTCTTTTGAGGCGGTGGCGAATTTTGTGGCAAGTGCGGCTGGATGAATGACAGGGAGACGCCAGAAGAGGTTTTAAATGTAAATTGAATGGACGAGGGAAATAGTTTAGTCTTTCATTAGTGTTTGTAAGGATGAAACTCCTGCACAAAATCTCCATTTATTTACCGTTTCTTTCGGTCCTTTATTAACCTTCTTATATCCACATTAACTAACACGAAACGTCATTTCACAGTCCAATAAATCGAGTATAGTGACGGTTGTCAT
>JAHZNI010000649.1:0-19525 GCA_027744415.1 Seira ritae
TCATCTCACTCGTTCCTTCGGCGAACATCAAGATCACATTAGGCATGCTACGCTTCTTCTGTCTCATCTATTCAGATGTGACGTAAGACCCGCTTTTTCTCAAGGAGTAAGGATAAAAACGAAGGGAGCAGGTAAAAGAGTTACGATAATGTGGAAAAAAGTTAAGTGGATTCTTTCTTAAGTGGAATACGATTATTTTTTCGGAATGATGTTCATAATAAAGTGCCTATTGTGCGCAGTAAAGCTAAGTATATCTATGAATGAATGCGAGAATGAAAATTTCTCACGGAGGTATGTAGGGCCCATAACGCATAAAGGAATAACAAAAAAATTGAAAGCGGAAACAGTTCTTTTTTTCTTCTAAAGATCTATGTCCTCCTGTCTTTTTCATTTTTTCTCACATTTGTTCTTCCAACGTATCTCTGGTTATCACCACCACATCTACTACATACCTACCACGATAATAATTTTTGAAGAAAGTAAAAAGAATCATTCTACATACTTTCTACTTGTTTCTAGGGGAAGCTAAAAAAGAAGTGGAGCACGCTCCCATTTATGTACCTACTTACTACATCAGGAGGTTGAAAGTCGTTATATTTTAGTTGTATTGGAATTGAAACGGTAGACAGGCTGGCAAATTTTTTTTCATCTCAAGAGAAAAGGAATAGGGTAAAAGTTTTTTTTTTCCTTTTTACATTCTCTGTGATGGATGGATGAATTCTTTTACAATTTTTTTTGAAGTTGGTTCGAACATCTTACCGTTGCTGCCACTGCTATTTATCTAGTGAGTTATGAGAGGTAAAGTAAGAAGCATTTAGATATGACATGTGACAGTTGCTGCTCTTTTTGGAATGATGTTTTTTGTCCTCTGTGATGCTCACAAGACGAAGTTCACCACTTCAAGTTCAACAAGATACATATGAGAAAAAGTTTGAATAGAAAATTGGTCGGTTGGTAGTCGGTACCAGCCCTCCTCCGAAAAAAACTTTTGGAGTAGCATTAAAATAATGTTCTCAGACAGACAATAGAAGACATACATAGTAAGTGAGAAGAAAGCCAGAGAAAATGAGAATTTTATAATACTTCGGCGAAATAATCAGAAAATCGTGCTGACGAGGATCAGTACGTGATCAACTTCTTATCTGATTAAAAACATGTCAACCCATCCAAACCAATACATAATGTGGAAGATGATATTTTTACATTATAATATATAGCTCTATTCGATCCCACCGCTACACACTTCTCTTTGATTTGATGATGGAATTGGTGTGCTATGGTAACGTAGGGAAGGCATTAGGTTGTATCTATATACCTTTCAAACTTTATGACGGTGCCTCGTATTCCCGTGGGATGCATGTGGAATTTTTTATTTGATAAGAATTTGTCGTTAAAATGACATAAACCGCGAAAAAAACCAGACGAGCAATGGGCCTATTGGAAAACGCTGTTTCTGGTTAATCCTTTGTTATTTTAAGTGTAGGATGATCCAAGCATCTTGAGAGAATATCTTAAGCTTGCTCTTTCAAGCGAAAGCAGTAAAGGGCTATTTTGTTATGATTTTCACGCTAAAAAATACTAGTTTCAGATGAGAGCGGATGTTGTTATTGTTATTGAGGATCATGAGAAAAAAAGGGGCAAAGCTTTGCTTCAGCCCACGAACTCATGATTCTATGGTGATTTTCTAGCTTTTACTGATTTTCCCTAGTACGCATACAATAATAGAGATAGTTTATGCTATAACGATACAAAGAGGGAAAATGGTATTGCCTTTGTTCCTCAAAATATGCTTTTGAACAGGGGTCCCAAATGATTTTCTAGTAAAAGTGTTTTCATTTCTTCCACTTGTGGCAGTCGCAACCCAGCAGCATTTCTTCTGGGGAAAGTAAGTAGGGAGAAGGCTGCCAGATATTAGATTCTCTACGGTTTTGTGATCCTCCTTTCTCGAAAATTTCCTTGTGTGAAATTGTCACTGAAGCACATGATGATGTATGGATTTTGACGTTACGTGCATTAGAAGTCTCTCACACATAGAAAACGACTTCTTTCTCGGAAATGCCAAAGTGAAAGTTGTAGACTATTTCACTCTCGTGTTTTCGCTGTCGGTCGTGCATTCTTATATAAGTGCACTGAAAAATACTCAAATGCGATTTTTATTGCGGCCATAGTAATGGCAATGGTGAAAGCCAGATAGGATTTTCTGAAATCCGTTTTTTGCCTTTTCACATTCGCTCAAGAGTCGAAGAAATTGTGCCATTTCCCATTTAAAAATATATTGTTTTTCTGCATGATGTGGCAAAAGCAGGAAAATGTACTGCTCACTCGCTGGTTGGAAGTCTATTTTTAAATGATTTTTGTTCATGAGAAAGCTATACTCGAAGTAGATAGAACTCGAATGATGCGACTAACTTACATAGGAAATGAGAAAAAACTCATCCCGAAGTTTTGTTAGTGAAAGTAAAAATTAAAAATTAGTTGACGCGTGAAACGTGAGTTAGGCGAGATTGTGAGGCTTGAGGCTGTCAATAGAAAACTATACTTTCACTTCAAAGAGGAGATAAAGAATTGGGAAAGGAGACAATGCAATTAAATGCAAGAAAGGACTAGAAGCAGTAAATGTTTAGAGTAGAATGATGACACAGTCTTCAAATGATTCTTTTTGTTGAAAAAAATGCGAATTCGAAAAAGCATGCATTGCATCCACATATAGGACTACACGAGTAGCCCAATTTCCATTTGATTTTTTTCTCAAGCCTACAACTTATAATGCTTCAATACCTCGTTTTAGTTGGCATTTTGATGTTTACAGTGTATTGTTGATAATTGTAAAAGTAAATACGAAAGAATGATGCGTACTAACATTATGATGGTCGGTTTTCTATTTGAGCAAATTGCGTCCCTTTACAAGTACAAATGACGTAGTATGCATGTACGCAATTAAGGAAGCATTCATGCTTCAAAAAAGTAGGGTCCTTTGTGTCCGTATTTTACGATGTCCTTTGAGGCAATCATTATACGATGCATGTACTATGGTACATGAAAATATAAATTTCTTAGAATAAGTTAACCCATTATTTGATGTTCAATAGCACATAGTACCAACCATCTAATGTCAAGACTTTCAAATGATGCTAACTACTAGTTATTTATAAACTTTCCTTTTTATTGTTGTTCAAGTAGTAGTAGTACTTGGAAATGTGTTTTTAATAATTATGCAAATGCAAATCACACACCATCATCATATTCTTTATATGGCTGGCGATAAACTGGAACGAGCCTTTTTACACTTGCGTTCAAAAGAAAATAGGGCAATTGGTGTCGCAATTCAAGATACCATGCAATGCGAAAAAATTCATCTCTGCTTGAAATTTGAAGGACGGAGGGGAACATGTTGCCTTAAAGAATTACATAAGTAGTCGTGTAATTTGCCGGGCATCATTCATTCGGAAGCATTTTAGAGTACAGCATTATTTATAGCTGTACTTCATTAGGAACAAGATTCCCTGGAGATATGAATTTATTGGAATTGAAATGGAAATGGAATGAACGCTATTGCTAAGTATTGACGACAAACAAGCCAAGTAAAATTCGTCTTCCTCCATGATGGCCTACCTCAGTGTAGGATCTTTGGGAATCAGGGACGAGCACGAGCCTTTTGTCACTAGGACGAAATGGACGAATGTAATGAGAATGCATGTAAAAACTAAAAACTGCGAAAAACTTTTCCCATCCTTGTCTTTTGTATTATAATAATTGTTACCGTTATCATCTCACCAGGGGACAATAACCTTGATTACAAGTTAGACAATTATGTATCCTCAAACTTTTATTAACTTGGTGTGATGCGCTTTCCAGCTCCAATTAATATTCATGCAATTGTCCATCCCCTAATTTGATTCGTTTTCAACGAGTAACAAAATTAAGGGTTACATCCAGTCTAGCAGAGAAGGATGTTCTGGGTTTTTTTGTCATCAAAGAAAGTAGCATAAAGCTTTATGCTACCATTCTTTCATGGGTTTTTTGGTAGGTGGCATGTTAATGTTTATAATTTATATACTACTATGGTTGGCTTCTTAGAAATGTCGACTAACCGAACCAGGATATACTCTCATTTTACTGGAAAATGTTTGAATAGTCATTATTTTTAGCATTATGTGTCGTGTTAATCAGTGTGTGTCTCACCCCCAAAAACTTTTTCTCTGCAAAATACTCTGTAAGTGAACTTCCGACTTTCTTCGAGTTTGAGTCCAACTATTTTCAAGGTTTGAGGTATTTCTACTCCTAGGTAGTCAGTAAAGTCGATGATCGCGGGAGCATTCCGTGTAATCTGTGCTTCTCACGATATAATTATAATCCTTCCCGGAAAAATAAGAGAAAGTTCCATCACCACAGATTTACGAAAGAATTGGATAACCTTAGAAAGATTCAATAATGCTATATAATATAGTGAACAGGCACATGGAATATAACGTAAAAGGGGAAACACACAGGGGCACATGGAATATACTTTAAATAGCTTCTGTATATTACGTAGCGTAGTTAGCACAAAGTCCGAATTCCTAGAAAGAGGAATTTATGGAATATAATTTAGATAATTGTTTAGAATTCTTTCCATTGTAAGCTAAGGTAAATGGGAGATTGATTTGGCATTTGGTTCGTGGAACAATTCAGCAACCAAATATCATGAAATGTGATTTGTCATGGTATATGAGTTCCAGCAAATTGCTTTCACGCTAGCTGAACACAGTACTGCTAGTACTAGAGCTACAATTAGCATTATTTGACTGAATTGAGAGCTTCAACACATACTCAAGGATTTACGTTATTCTACTTTATCGAATGTGAGATTTTTTGTCAATGTTGAAGATAGATAACATACATGTCAGCATGAGCCAAGGAGAAAGTAAGCAAGAGGAAGCGTATTCCGCTTCCAACGGTAGAAAAATTGGTTTTTGCTTTGCTACCCAACCCAGCTTGTGCTCGATGCTGGGAAAAAGAAGCTGTGGAAAGAAACCTTCTCCTAAAACACGCACATTCTCACGGGCATGCTAAAGCCTCCCTTTGTGTCGTACTTTGTCAGTTGGCCACGTGTTGAGTCAGAGCTCACACATACTTTTCATTTCCCTCCTCTTGCTGGGCAAAAAGTGTTGGTAATATTGCTTTCAAATGCCTGTTGAGAAGTAAAGTTTTTCGTTTCTGAGGAAAGAAAAGAATTTGGCCGAACGATTCTAATTTTATAGCGCCGCACCCGTTCCGCTGTTTCCTCAAATTAGGTTTTGCAGATGTGAATATCAAGCTGAGCAAAGTGAACTATTTTCATTTTACGTTGCCAGTATTTTTTATTCTAGATTTGCAGTTGGATTGGATACTGAAAGTGAAAGTTATTCTTCCAATTTAGTAAAAAAAGACAGTGTTAGCGTTTACTTGCACTTTTTAAAACTTTTAAAATGTGTGTCTTTCATATGTGATATAAGGTAAGGTAAATTTCAAGCCAAACATTTTTCATTTCTCGTTGAAATTTATTTCATTTCTCTTCTGTCCGTATTTGCCCCCATCCGTTGAGCCAGACGTAATGAAATTGTGAATTCGGCATGGAGACAAGAAGTTATTTTTAATTAAGGCATCTTCTTTTCGTCGAGTTGTGAAACGGCCGTAACCAGAGGACAAAGGCGGATGTCATTTCCACAGTGGCTCTCTAGGCTAGGTCTTATGCATTTGTGAACACTAAAGGTAAAACCAAAAGAGGAATTGGAATATGAATTCTGTTTAAAACAAAGGAACGTGGGGCTATAAAATGATAGTAAACCTTTCTGTCGTGGTGTGTGTTCGCCTGTCTGTCATTGACTACATTTGGTCTGGAATGTTGAGTACACTACAACAAGCAAATAGGTCTGCGACAATGAGCATAAGTGGCAACCTTAAAATCATCATCGTCGTAGTCTCTACCATTATCATAATACCTATCACCAAAACAAAAGAATTCAAACAAGTAGCCCCCAAGAGCCATAATGGAGCAAAATGAGAAGAGAATATAAATATATTATTTGGGATGTGCCAGCTTGTCGGTTGTCGCCACCAAACATTCCCCATCCCCATTGTAAATAGGAAGAAGTAGTTGTTTGACCTAAAGCTTTCACTTTCTGTGTAGACCATTCTATTCAACGCTGTGCATAAGCAAAGGCCCCTGCCTAATGTTTTTTCTCTCATCTTTAGATTAGCCTTGAGTGAGAACAAGAAAAGGTGCTATAATAATGAGAAGCCTTTATAATGCTTCAAATAATCATGCTGGTTCCCACGGAGAAAGCAACTTTCCAGTACTTGCTTATTTTTAAAACACGGTTGCTGCTACCGAGAACGCTTTTCCTTTTTCGGCGCTCTGTATGTAGCCCTCATCGCATCACCATCCTTCCCAAGCTACGACGGGAAATAGGAAATGAGTGAAAACAGTGTCGAGTAATTTTGTGAAAATAAAGGAAGCTGCATCATTACAAAAAAGTAATAAAAAATTCTAGGGTCTTACAGCAAGCATGCTAGTTCGCCAAACATACATTAGTATTCAAGTAATTATTTGGCTGTTATGAAAAAGACGCATTTTATAGTGCATACAATAATATTTATTGGTGAAAGCACAATAGTAGAAGCAGTAATGATTTTTGCACAATCCACTGTATTTCATTAGGATCACACTATTAGCGTATGTATACTCATGTGATGTTTTGAGTTGTAAAGGACTACGTAACGTACGTACTCACGTGCGTCCATCCAGGCTCAAACTGCGTGCGTCCGTTAAACTCATGCTCGAAATTAAAAACTCTGTTGTTCTTGTAAATGATAGATAATGTCGCACAAATTTCTTGCTGAGATTCCCTAATGGGGAATAATCGGTCAACTCATTCAACCATTACAGAACTACGGTTAAATAGTAGCAAAAATATTGAGTTCCAAAATCACAAATGCTATGCACACAGCAGTTTTGTTCAACTACTCATCTGTGTACTACCTGTCATCAAAGATCAAACTAAGTACATTACTATTACTTGACATTTTATTGTTCGTGTGATCCTTTTTACTACTCTACGAGGTTTTTCTATTAATAAAGTCTGGCTCAACCACTTTTCCCAGATCCTCAGATCCCTGGGCCTATGGCCTATACCTATACCTACTCGTCATTATTAGAACCGCTCCTTTTCATTATTATTGCGAGTTACACCGTATTGTTTTGATTACTTTTGTCCCGATTGATTTTGTGAGGATTCGTGTTTTTTACTCATTTTGTTTTGCTTCGCTTGTTATAACACTTGCATTGTTCTGTAGTAAATGAAAAAATATATTCTTCTTCCACAGGTGAAAATCGTTTACCTTAGCTCCCTACCCCGCGCCTTCTTTTTGTTCAAGTGGAAGGAGCAATTTTCAAACACTGCAAAGCAGACAATTATCTACTGTTTGGAAAACAAAGAGCTTCCTTTGAGGTTTTTGTCTTTATGAGATGAAGGGGATGTATGCGGCTTTGGCAAACGCATCTGTAAGCTGTACAGTTCAAATTAAAACATACTGCAGGAAATTTCTGAGAACAAGCCTTTGTTTACCCGGTACAAACCTTTAATTGTATATTTTTCGGAACCACGAGAGAAGTTAGACCAAGAGTTGCATGCATTGCTAGTGAATGTGAAGGAAATTGCTGTCAGTAACTGAATCATTTGTTTGTTTAAAAAACGATAGAAGTAACCGTGCCTCATTATAAAATTGCTTTAATTGCAAAAAAGGAAGTTGCTGGAGGAAAACAAAGAAATTTTCGCCCGCTGCCGACCAGTCCGTTAAATTGAGCTGAAATTCAATACCGGCTACCGAATTCGCAAGATCCTGTGTATCAAATTTCAGCTTAATATTATATTCTTATTATCACTATCAAGAGTAAGCAGTAATCGTGCCAACGGACAGTCCTCCAAAAAGTGATTCGATAAAAAGAAAGACTTGTTCAAAAAAAACTTCTCCAACTCCAACTCAACTCCTCGAAGTTCAACCGTGGGTAAATGTGAACTCATGCATACTACGCAAAAAGTGTTGCTATTTTTGTTTGTAAATAAATACGCTTTGAAATTTGTCCAAAAACGTATTTCCGAAGACAAATTTGCGTTCGTGTTTCCATAACAATCTTGGAAAAAACGAAGAGGAGCACGTTATATGTATGTAAATCTTCATTGCAGTTTGGAGTTGGCCAGACCATCACGTACATTTAAGTGCTTGCTTGGGTTGACGCAGTTCGTATTTATCCTCATACATAGTTGCCCAAGAAAAACAAGAATAGATGCACAATCCAGAGCAACCGATTCCTCTATAAGAAATTCATACGTGTATGTACTGTACATGGATACGAACTGTTGAGGAGGAAGTTGTTTCGCCGTTCCAAATACTTTTCCTTCTCAAGAATGTGGAAATTAGTTTTGACACTGTACTAATTTGCCGAAGATGGAAGTTACAGACTATCACGTACATTTAAGTGCTTGCTTGGGTTGACGCAGTTCGTATTTATCCTCATACATACTTAGTTGCCCAAGAAAAACAAGAAAAGATGCAGAATCCAGAGCAACCGATTCCTCCATAAGAAATTCATACGCGCATGTACATGGATACGAACTGTCGAGGAGGAAGTTTCGCCGTTCCAAATACTTTTCCTTCTCAAGAATGTGGAAATTAGTTTTGACACTGTACTAATTTGCCGAAGATGGAAGTTTGTGGTATTCATTACTTAGGAGTTATTTCCGGGAGAAATAATAAAAAAGTTCATAGTTTATTTGTTATGATGATTGTAAGTTTCGAGTTCCGTGGGAAAAATAGAGCTTAAATATAAGCCATAGTCATGATGTTAACACAAGGACTCTAATTCATTTCCGATAAAACTCAATAATTTTTTTTTTCATATGATGAAATGTTATATGAGTAATAAATGGGCATGAACCGTGTGGTCCTAGAAGGTGGTAGTGTAGAAGTGCCGAACTCGCCTTCAGATGGATGATGAAGTCTGTCAGCAGCAATAATTATTTATTACTACTTCTCAGGCAAACAATATTGTCCTGACTGCACCTAAGCGTAATTTGGATTAGCCTTTTCCCTTCCAAGATCTCTATTTTGGAGAAAGGGCGATCGCTCTTTAATGGCATCATCATATCAAATCACATCCAACCTTTTGCGATGAAGTTGATCAATTTGTTTCCTACTCTCAAACAAAACTATAGGACAGGAAGGAGGATGTGCCTCTGTGTAAAAAAGTCCATTATAGTTTTAATTGTGTATCGTGTGCTGTTCGCCCTCCGTCCTGTAAAAACCCACTCCATTTTCCCAATTTTTCACGAAGAGGAAGACAAACTATTTTCTTTGTCATCATCAAGGGATTCGATGATTGAGCCTACCATTGGGAATTCCACTCCACCAAACTTCCCATCATATCCAGAAAGCGCTTTCTCATCATCTTCCTCTCCTTCTTCAAGTACTCAATCTCGATCGTCATTAAATAATGAGAATTTAGTCGCTAAAAATCTCTTCCTTCCAGAAAGATTGGGTGAGGACAACAGCATCAACGACCAAGAAGAACATAATGTCGATTATAATTCTGAACAAATATCCTTTAAGACCATTTTCCGCGTAAGTCACGTTGAATGGATGAGTAACTCATCAAAACATGGGACCGGGCATGCCCCTCTGGGTGAAAACGATAGTAGAGAGGAAGAGTTTGACAATGACACCATGAGTGATGGCAAAAACACGCCCAATATCCAACATACAGAGCTTATTTTCATGATTAACAAGGACAACGATCCTAATGAGGAAGGGAAAAGAACTGGTGGGAAAAATAACAATAATGAGGATCAAAGCAGCGATATCATTTTTAAAAGAAGGCTTGACATTGTACCCGATCAGAGGAAAGTTCGATTGCGGTACAACTTTGATGTGGACAGATTCGAAAAACATGTCAATGATCCTGACTTCAAACTACATGAAGGTGAAAGTAGCGTGACCCTCGTGATTCCCTTAAAACCTCACTCAAATTATGAGAGATTATCAAGCCTTTGTGAAAATGAGAGGAAAATGGGAAAAGCCTCAGGATTTCCATTCATTGAAAAACAAAAGGGAAAGTACCAACGGGATGATGATGTCCTGCAACCTGTCACCCTCATTTCTCGACTCTATAAGTTTGAATGGAGTCGCAGACTTCTAAGTAGTCATAATCATAATGACCATGGCGCAATTTGGCTGAGAACATGTCCCCAGAGTGTGTTCTGCGAAGAACATCAGAAGAAATACGAGCTACATCCCTCATCAACATCAGACGAATTCATGAATAGTGACTCAGAAGAAGACGAAGAATACTGGTTCTATCAGCATAATTCAGATTACGGTTATGAAAGTAGTAGCGAGTATGAAAGACTTCCCGATTTCTCCACAGCCGGTGTTGACACAGGACCAGAAAAGGGGCCAGCATCTTCATCTCACACGTCAAGTAGAGATTTTCTGGAAGAGGAGACCGAGCTGATGGTGAAAGTGTCGAAAGGCACGGCATTCAATTTGACGTTCAAGTGTGATAAAAGGGGAAAGTTGAGCGAGTATGACACAGACACCTACTTCTCCTCGTCAACCATTATTGAAAAGGAACACTTACACAGCAATAAAGCCAACAAGACGGAGGAACAGGCCGAGGAAACAAGTTTCTTGATCGTTGACATTTATCCGCTTTTCCAAGCGTGGTATAGCCGGCATCAAGAAACAGTGTGTCCTTCGCAAGAAGAATTTGGCCGCTCGTTTGTGTTCTCTCTGGATGTTAAGGAGTACTCCAACTCGGTTGTTCCATCTCTTACTTATGCTCACTGGCCGCAAACAACCCTCGCCTCTGGATTAAGAGTCTCAAGTGATGAGGAAGTTTTGCTCATGGGAGCTCAGTATGAGATTGATGGTAAGGAAAGGAAACAGATAGATGAAGTCTTTCAATGATAAATAGTGGATTGATGCATGTTGGAAAATTTTGCGTGATAAATCCATACCATCATCAGACGTATCAGCATTCATGATGGTGTATTTTTCTCTTCTGGGAAGAAGTACTTACTATATCTACATACCTATATAGCCTGTTCTGCTGTTCCCTCTTAGCCAGTAGTGGATAAAATAAATTGGGTATAATAATCTAATAAGCCATGAGCAAAAAGTTGGAGGCTTAGGCTTTGTTCAAAAGGATTACTGCACTACAATAGGCGGAGGATAATATTCATGGCATATGGTTGTTGTTGTTGCTGCTTCCTTTAATATCATTATTCCCGTTTTCTAAAATTTCTCTTGGATGTCTGTATTTGCATCAGAATTGAATTCCTCCATGGCTTATGTTTACACTAGAGTAACAAATCTTTCTGACAGATCTTAATGTTGTTCTCACGTTCTGTCCATTAGACAGGCGAGGCTCTCCCTTAAAGAAAAACGAAAATGAAGGGAATAAGGAATGCATCAAAAACAGGATAACAACATGAACGGATTTAACAACATTACTGTAGGAGATACAGCGAGAAAATGGGAAAAGAGGAGAAATAACATTAAAAGGAAGAAGAAATAGAAAGGAAATAAGTTTTCTAATGGTATAATTCTTGCATTATTTTAAACTTATAGGAAACGAATCGTTCCCTTTTTCTTCTGCAGAGGAATTGAAATTAGGTTGCGAAACATGTCATCATTTGTTAGCATCAATTTTGAAAGAACTTGAACAGCACAGACCAAAGAAGAAAAAGCATCGCATCACATCATGTATCGATATTTGAGAGCATGCCGGAGAAAATTGAGTATGTCTATAGTTATAGTTAGGAAGGAAGCGTTGAATTTGTCTTCTTTTCTTTTGAGTAGAAGAGCTATGGCTACATATGTACTTGTAGCGATCATTCGATGGCGGTTTATTTACGCCAAATGAATAGCATTGCCATTGCAATGTAGTCCTCCAGACTCCAGAATGCTGTTCAAGGAAAATGAAAAAGAGGACATCACGGCGATATGGAAAAGAAGAAAGTGCTGGCTAGGTATCTTTCTCTGTGCGGTTGATTGACGAAATAGAATAACAAAATGTTGTTGCTGCCTTGTCTTGCCTTTATCTCCTCGATTATTAAGTGACAACTAACTACCTACTAATGGAAAGTTTCATGCACGACGAGGTGCGGAAATGTAGAAAACGGTAATGATGATAAGGCTTCTTTCTTTCTCTTTTTATTGCACATGACTAACCTTTGAACACTGATGCACCCTTAATTGAATTTTGTCATTTGGTCTCCTCCAGTTCATCACCCATACGAATAACGGTCATTTCAAGTCGTTTTAAAGAGAGTACTAGCAATGAGCACTCAGTACACTGGATGGATCAGACAAAATAAGGAAATTACACACGTGATGTATCTCAAATTTCCCCAACAAAATTTTAAAGCAATTACTTAGCGGTTGACTTTTGACAGTGAAATCAGCCCGTAACACGAAATGCATCGATTGGAATTAATGTGGGATTATGCAGCCGTAGGCTTTCTAGAGCGAATAAACCTATAAGTTGAAACTAAGTAGCAAAGACAGGGATATAATATATTATCTTATTCTCTTCCTGAAGAGCTTATCTTTAGGCCCTGGTACAGGTGCTTGCACCTGAGATTGTTCAGGGGAGTGCAAGGAACTTTTAAAAAAACTGCGTCGATATATCTTTTACCGTTCTCGAAATATTCAAGTTTGAAGTCATTGAAATTTAAGAGTCCCCATCCGTAGGTCAGGCTATTTTATGGTAAATTATTTTTTTTGAAAATTTCGATTTATTTACTTGAACTTGTTGGAATATTTTATTGGAGCCTTCCGAATAAAACATTTTCCACTTTGCTCATTTTGCATGATCAAACCACCACTTCAGTTCATCATTACGAAAGAAATTCTCCCATGTATTTTAAATGAGAGGAGGGGGTGACGGTTCAGAATATCTCAGCGGAACAAATTTTTTCTGAAAAAAGATGGAAAAAAGGAGAAAAAAAGGAACATACGACAACAGGAAAGAAGGTAGCTTTGCTACCTAATAAATTAAAATTCGAAATATGAAGGCAAAACTTTGGCATCTACTGCTATGGCATCAATAGCAACTAATTATTCGTTCCTAAAGGCGAAAGATTACAGTTTATTGTATCTTTTCTATATATATTGAATTCTCGGTTGCAAACTCTTTTTTACGCCGACTATTTTGCCTGTCAAAATTGCATGTACTTAAGAGTCATAGATTTTTTAATAAACCCGCGTACCATTATTTTAAAATATTCGAAAATGTTTCCAGCGTTCTGGAAATTCCGGCTAAAACACGCCACCAAAATATCATTGTTGCTACTTGGTAACAATGACAATGATATGATAGTAGGCGTAGCATCAATGAGATGTGATGCAGCTACAATTTTCATGCATTATATTCATAAATAAAACTAACAGGATAGATGGTCTCTCCACATCGCAACTGACAATTTAAGCAATTTAATACTATAGGTAGCTTATTCATAATTAAAATGACGGGACGCGGCTTTTAATAATAATTGATTTGATGCAGTAGTCTTCTTAGGTTGGATAAAAATTAAAGCTCGTTATAATTCATTTCAAAAGTACTGATAGGCAAGGTTCTAAGAAAACTGCCTGAGGACACAAACGATTTGTTTGGTTGAATTCAAAACGTTAAAAAATCGATGAAAGGAGGATTTGATGAAAGTAACATTTTTGTATCTTTCGAAATTAAGAGAAATATTTTTGATCAAGTTTAACGGAGAAATTAGAGCGACATCAGCTGTAGGCAGAAGAAACGCAAAAACGTTTGTTTGATCAATCAAGCATTTGCATCATTAAGCCGTGAAAAATATTCACCATAATAGTAACCAAAAGCCAACTAAATAACATGAATCAAAAGTAAATAAATACTCGTGATTTTTTTCCGTCATTTTCTGTTAGGTATGCATTGAATCCGTTATGGTTTTAATATAGTCTTGATGATAGTAAAATGATTAATGTTTCTACCATATCTCTAGATTATCCATACCAATATTATGTAACTGCAATATGAGCATACTGTTTTCTAATTGCCTAATACATGTACGTTTTTTGCTTCAAAAGTACTACTTAATGACTTCTGAACTTTAGATCTTATTATCCTTGAATCCTGCAATGTACTTGATTATTTCACTCAACTCAACCTTGAATTAATATTATTTACATGTCTTTTACAAGTCTCTTGACTACTTTTTATACTTCACACATGCAAACTTGAAATGAAAAAACTTCTGTGATACCTACTAATGAACACCAGACGATTACAATATGAAAAGAAAGTTGCCAACATACATAGTAGTAGTGCCTACGTTCTACGTTGTAAATTAATTACATTTAAACTGACAAACTTTTTAATGAGATATTGTGTAACTTTTTCTTTTTTTAATGCGATAGTGTTCTATTTTATGCAATGATGATGATAGAGAAAGTCTTCTGACAAAGTGGCATTTGTTTCTGTCAATACTAATACTAATTGCTGATATTAAATAGCAGGCACAGGATGCAAATGATTACTTTCGAAGCAAGTTTTTGATGACTTTGGTCGCATGATGGCCGCACAATTTATCACAGGTTCTGCACGTTATGTGGCTACCTGACTTAATGTAGTTATTGAGTTTGATTTAGCCGACATAATATAATTAATTAATTGATAAGCTTTTAGGGACTGATATTAATACGCTTTGTGTTTGTAACCTTTTCTTCATTTATTTAGTAACTGAGCTAATTTGGACACAATTTCTTGAAAAAGAAAGACCGTTTTTGTGCCCCTCCTTCAAAAATGTCAAAAGTGGTAGGTATCCTTGTGTTTTCACAGACTTAAAATTTTATTGAAAGAGGATTTAAAATAGAAATATTTCCATGACGCTTGATTCTGGAACATCAGTAATCTCGACTTGAGAACGTCAGTAATCTTGAAATACTTTATATTTGTTCATCCGCCGTTGCCAATTATTTATTAGGATTTCCTGTTCTTGTTTTGAAATGCGGATCTTGCGTAAAAGTTGGCCCAAAGTTTTATGCCTTGTTTCTAGAACCCCGTCGATAATATCATGTCAATGGCTTTGATCATTGAATAACAAACTGAGAGGTGAAGCGTGCAAAACACCAAATACCATCATGCCTTGAAGGATTCTGTCAAAAGAACTATTTTTGAAAGAATAGGTAGATACATAAAATTACATAGAACATAATATTATGCCCGCATTTTGCAGTAAAAAAGCGACTTTCACCTGCAAGTGAAACTACGGCGACTTAAAATATTGTACAAATTTTACGGCAGTGTTTGAATTCGAAATGTTAGTAGTGGTGCTGGGCGAATCCCTGCTTGGAGGCATATTAAATGAAAATCAAATTAAATAACAGACTCGAAACTGCTCACTTGCTCACAATACAATGCTCAGCTATTAACACAAGTCTGGAGTCTCAAATCCGGCCATACGGCGAGAAAAAGGAAGCTACCAATTTCCTCTCAGTAGAACAAAAAGATCATTAAAACGATAATAGATATTTATAACTGAATTAAGTTGAAAGCCTCTGTCATCATCATCATACCATGCATATACCCATTTCCGAACTCGAGGAGGGGGAAATGTTTCCACTTCACGGAACCATGTTGTCCTAACATGCATGCTCTTTTTGCATCATATCAAAACAGAAGTGTCTTCCGCCTCAGCAAATGCATGCATGGTGAAAGCTCATTACAATGTTTACAGGAGCCATATAGTTATAGTCCTTGATTGAGTGGTCTGGTATGATTTTAAAAGTAATGGAGAATTCCTAGTAGCATCATTGCCTTTCCTTGATTTACCTCCATCATTATCATTATTCCTCCTAATAGTTTTACCATTCCCATTTGCATGTGTCAAAACACGTTTTTCATGGAATTTTTTCCTCAAAATCAAAATAAAACAAGGCAGTTTTCCAGTTTAAAGCTAAACAAACTTGATTTTTTCACAAAACAAGAGGAAATGCATGTCTCACTTTTCACCAGACTCCACTTCTAGCATAATATGTAGGTATGCATTGTGCCATGTGCAATTTTTAGAGGGGCAAAATCTAACACGGCATGTTTTGTTTGTTGTAAGAGTAAGCACAATCTGGTGGCGAAAACTCAACCTTCCTTTTCCGACTTTCTTCATACTTAGTCATCATCACTTTGTGAAAGATGGTGGCAGATGGGTGAAGTTTTCGCAACGTCAAATATCGGAGCTGACTTTGTTCAGCTTCAATAGAAGACGACGTGCAAGGCATGGAGAAATGTTTGAGTTTTTCAATACTTGATGTCAGTCCATGCTATGGGAGCTAAATTCGGATGAAAGTGAAAACAACTCATGCTCTTGATACATTTTGTTTAGGGTGAAAGCTGATCGCTGAATCGAAATGTAAGATGTCGCTTTCTGTCATAAATCGCCTCATACGCGTGCACGTGCTCAATGCAACGACCATATAACTTCAAAATATTTAAAGAGGGATTATGAAAAGACCTTAAATCTAAACAACATCTTATTGATTTTCACAGGTCGATGTAAAATTCCAGTAGCCGAGGCGTGTCCGATTGGGAAATGTTCCTCCACCGACTACATTCACAAATTCAGAACGGAATGTCCTCCACGGATAACAGGTACAAGGAAATCAAGCAATAACTTTAGGGTATTTTTCATATCTACAGCAANCACAAATTCAGAACGGAATGTCCTCCACGGATAACAGGTACAAGGAAATCAAGCAATAACTTTAGGGTATTTTTCATATCTACAGCAATCTCACTCCCAATTTGGTCCCAGTATTGAGCGAAATTCAATTTTGTTCTGTACCAGATACACACCGTATGATAAGGTACATTGCATGAATGTAGTAATTCTTCTTTGACTCTACTTTATTCTGTAGAGCACGAAGGCAACATTTGTCATAATCCAAAAGTAATTTTTAGATAAAACTGCTGATGTTAGACTTTCGCCCGAAGCAGTGCAACATATCTCATCCTCTAATTACATGCCTTAAATAGTGCCTCCACTGCCAGCCATTTATCTTTTATTGTGAATATCAGCAAAAATATGGAGCGTATTTATTTTCTCGTCAGTGAAGAAAAAAACTTTTTCTTGTGAGCGAAGCAAAAAAGGTCAAGGAAATGGAACTTTATCTCTCCCGATTCTCATTCTTCTCTGGAGCTGTCTCCCTCGATTCCCAAAGATTTTTTATAATGGCTTATTATGCAAGTGAGCGAAGGTTAAACCGGACTTTCCTCAATAATTCTACCGATGTCTCGTTCACTTATTCTGACAAAGATCTCTGAAATGGGTTTCATCTCATTTACCTTCCATTCTTTTCTCTCCCTCCGATTCTTCTAATGCACAGCCTCGGCGTATGTTTTTATGTGAAGACATGGATGCTGAAGTTGGGAGAAAAAAGTCTGCCGTGATCTCTCCACACACTTTTCTTCAAGTTCTAATGTTGCACCGAGGAAAAATTTGGTGGCATGCTCGGCAGAGGACTAGCTTTCGTGAAGAGTGATGGAAAAGCTAAGCGGGGAGAACGAGGACAAAAACTTTGGAGCCAAGAAAGCATCTTCCTTTCTCCTTCCCAACTTATAGCTTACAGCTCGCTAGGGAAATGGGCGACAGAATACAATGAAATAAGTAAATGTCCAACTTTCGCCCGTGAGGAGAACAATGTGTGCCTGACAGTTGTGAAGTCATCTCAACACGACATCGCAGGAACTTAAAAGGATACGACTTCGTCATCACCAGCGCAGCGTCACTATAAAAGCTAAACAAAATGTACGTGCATATTATATGCTCTCTGCTTCTAAGTAAGGGCTTATTTTGTACATATATCAAAATATTAGGGTCGTGTTGTTGTCGTGTTATAGTAAAAGGAAGTTTTTATTTATTTATCTGTCCTAACCAAAATTTTGAAGTAAATGAGAAAACTATACACTTGTACGCAAAAAGCATGTTATGTATGAGAGTCAGAGCGTCCAAAAAAACCCTGGTGAGCGAATAGCGCAGGGTAGTACCATAAGTACAAAGTACGAATTCAGATCGCGCTTTTTGTTCATGGGATTTCATCTGTCGTACTGACACCTTCACGTAACATGACATTTGTTGTTTTTTCTGCAATATTCCCAACGTGCTGTAGATGTAGCCTTGCCCGGTTTTTATATTTCAACTGTAGTTAATGCATGACAGCCCTTTTCCCTTTTATTTTGAATTCATCTAAAATATATTACTATACTGTGTGCTGCTAATGTCAGTTTGTAAGTCCTCTCGTGGAAAAATTAAATTATGATTGGTATTCTCTTGGCACGATTTAAGGGTGGCTTTCAGTAATGGAAGTTGTCTAGCATCTAAATACTTAGTTTTAATAATCCTTTAATATCCCATTTACTTTACTTCGTAATCACAATGAGATCAAGCTCGAATTTTCACAAATCTGTAGCTAGCTTTGTGCTTTGCAAATGATTATTAGACAAAGTAATGTAGGAATGTGCATTAAATGATATTTCATGTCGGGTCAATATGTTTTCTTTTGTAAACTATATTAATTAATTTTGTTTCGTATTGTGTTTAATTTGAAGGTATCAAGGTGAAAGAAAATCTTACTTTACGGGAAAACGATCTAACATGAACACAAACTTGCAGATATCTTATAAAATAGCCAATATTTTCCAACAAGTATTTCTGTTGCTTTATTCTTTGATTATTTAATTATCACTTTGACTTAATCAAGTTGGCAAATGACGACAAATTCGGGGAAATCCCGAAGCCAATGCCACATGCTTAGAATTAGAGATACGCCCACTTTTAGTTAGCATATGTATATGTATATAAATTTATGCTCAAGTAAATATACATCGATCGAGTAAGCTTTATGCGACAATCGTGCTTCTGAAGAGTCGCGTCATACGCAAAAAGAGGCTTTTTCAGAGCGGAGCTTTTATGAATGAGCCTTAATTTCAAAAGATGTAAGGTCTATGGCTCATTTAAGCTCTTTACGTTTGAAAAGTTTTCAAATTTTGCATTCACATGATACCAAATTCGGTCTGGTGACGTAAAACAAACTGTGGAGTATGAGGACGAGAAGAGGTTCAATAATGTATATTTGTTTTGAAGTGTTTTTCATTTATTGAATTCGTGGAACTGCTCATGACGACATTCAGATGGGACACTGATGCGATGCGTAAAAAGTGGGAATATTCATTTGGCCAGACACTAGACACTCCAAAATGACAAGGATATCAATGACTTAAATCAGAAGACTTTGTTCACTTTATATAATTCAGAGCCAAAAAAAAGTTGAACTTGAAGGGGAATAGGATAGCTTGTAATATGTAATTTGGAAAGGACGTAATAACGTCGCGATCATTGCATTGCTTAGCGCATCTTTCATTCATTTAACATAATGGTTCATATGAAGTAATTCGAAGATAGAATCGAATCTCTTATCGTAT
>JAHZNI010000650.1:0-12493 GCA_027744415.1 Seira ritae
ATCATCGACCGGATGGATGAATATAAAAATACATTCACTTTACTGTAGCTTACTACTGGATGTGATGTACAGATTTTATCGAAGGAAAAACTATTTGATTCAGAAAATATGAATAGCAGGTTCGTTCTTTATATACATATATGTACTATAATTATACCGGAGCCGGCGGAAATCGGTGAGATGTGATAAATATGATATCGTTTGTCGCAAATTATGCTGGAATTCGGAAAACGTTTAGAAAAAAATTTAAAGGAAAATGGAAATTGTTTGCACTTAATATTTGAGAATTGTTTGCACTTTCTTTGAGAATATTTTGTCCTCAAAATTTTTTCATACCTTAGCTTAATGGACTACGGAGGTGTATTGACCTCCTAATACATTGTTCACTTCGCAGCAAAACAAAAATCAAGGTTGCGATTTTTTTATTGTGAGCTACAGAATACTGTAAAAAAAACTTTCAGCCGCTGTGTCTTGGGTACGAACTACGAACGCGCAAAATTGAATGAAATATTGTGGCTATACTGAACTGAACAAGAAAAGAACTTCAAAGTTCCTATAATAAATCGGGGGAATCCCGCTACGTTCTTGCAAAAGTGTGCGCAAAATCTTTTGATGAAATATTGTGGCTATACTGAACTGAACAAGAAAAGAACTTCAAAGTTCCTATAATAAATCGGGGGAATCCCGCTACGTTCTTGCAAAAGTGTGCGCAATTTTTTTTGCCTTTGAATAAGATGTACAGACAGTCTGAATAAGTGACGAGCTGAATGTTTTGCATTGTACCATCTTCATCTAGAATCACACAGTACACAGTGAATAAAAAATCAATTTCAGTAAATTTTGGACTCGCTCATGCTCTCACTGAGGATTCCGTTAAATCTTAATCAATTTACTAGTCATCGTCCACCGTCATCCTAAGTTAAATTCAAAAAAAGATTTGCGCTGAGTTCCCTATCAGACTCGAAAAATATATACCTAGCCTTATACGCTTCCATGTGCATAAATATAATAGAGTTGATTCGAAATACGTGCCTAAAATTTTCAATTAAGATTTTTGTATGCCCCTATAAAAAAGAATCATGACTTGATTTAGGATATTCATGGCGTAATATGACCATGAAAAGTGTATGGATTTGTTTACTTTTCGAAATTATAGCTTAATTTCAGCGTTCGATTGATTTCTCTGCACGATCTTCATTTTCATCGCAATAACTGAAGAAAAATTACCATGTTTAATATTCTGAAATTCCGTTTGTTTCGAATGCACAGTTTTCGATGAAGAGAACACATTCCCAAATTGCCACTGAAACATGAATGCATTTTTTTCTCACTCTCCTCACTAGAGAAGAGGCACTCTTACCGTTTGTTTAGAATTGATTTATTTTCAGAATATGCATGACCACATTCTGTCTCCGATGAATAAGCACCTACTTAGATTACTGTTTCGCTTTTTTTTTAATTTGTGGAATGATAAGAACCAGTAAATTGACTCATTTGCAAAATATCTCCTTTTGACATGTGCCATGTGTCAAAGAAGACTTGTACTTGTTACAAACTTTTTTGCCCCCATCTTGTTATCGTTGAGTAATGACCACACTTTTCTCATTTTCTGATGATGCTACTGCTGAGGTAGCACAAGTAAATACTGCTGAGATTTTATTATAAGGTTGAGTCCTTCACTTTGCTGTGCTGTTGCATTTGATTGGAATGGAAGTGCATTGATTAATCAAAGATTCAATTTGATTTGATTTATAGTTCGCTTTCGTGGCAAATGCAACTTTTCGTAAACTTCAGAAGACGTGCATTTGAATTTGAAAGGAAGTGTTGGTATATGGATGGCATAAAATAAGCATATATGTAATTAATGCCGACACTTTCCTCTAAAGTCCAATGTGACAGCCGCAACGTTCAAGTTCATTCATTACACTGTCTCATTTACCATATTTAGTCTTCCCTACCAGAAGAACCGTCGATGTATTTACTTCTACTCGTCCTCCTTGAGATGAGCTTAGATGGTGCGAAAGGAATTGGTTTGAAATGTGCGTTAACAAACGAGGAAAGTTTTTTACCTTTTAAATTTTTAAAAGTCCTCACGATAATTTCAAGGAATGCACACCTGTGCCACTATTTTATGCAGTATATATTTTTTCATGCCGAGCCACTTAAGGAATGAATATGTACTATAGGTTTCTAGTTGTTAATCTTATGGCATGTTCTTACAAAGTAAGGGCCAAAAAATAATAAAGAGTAAAGATAACGATGATTTTTATGACAATGTCCATCATTCAGATTGGAAAGAAAACGATCGCCAAAACCATTTTGAAAATGAAGTTTTATCGTGCAAGAAGAGAGGCAGGGGAAATATAATGCTACGATCTACACGATCCGGTTCTTATGCGCCTTAATGTTTTCTTTGAAAACGCAGTCAACAGGTTAAATTGGATCGTTTTGAGAACTGTCGAAGGTATTTTTCTTGGCTTGTTTAGGCAGTCATGTCAGGAGATTTTGAGAGAAAATGATGATGATGAACACAACATTGTGAAACAACGATCACACACTTTGTAATCATAACATAACGATACGATGGTGCTTCAACTTGAGGTCATGAGCCTAATGTCAAGTATTTCTCTGTGAAATGCATCGTCATCAAAATCATTTTCATGAGATAATAAAGGTGAACATGTTTCATGATGATGAGAGATGTTCCAACTCCAAGCCAACCACCATGATCTCCTCAGATCCAGCACGACATGATGATATGATGGTGTTGAAGAAAATAGATTTTTATAGTGCAGGATCAAATTGAAATTCATAAAGATTTTCTTGTATAGAGTAGATCGAGTGAAAGAAGCAATTTGCATGATTTCGCTGAGAGCATCACAATTTAGCGTGATTGTGATTACTGATTACCGACATAGAATTCAATTTTCAGTCTTTTCTGCTCGGAGCGGGGCAGGTATGAAAAATTAGCGTTTTTACTTGGAAAATTAGAGGTTTGGATAAAAACTGGGAAATGAAATGCCTGCCACATTGTAATACGAAAACCACGCGCATTTTATGAACGTCAACGTGTGCATTTAGCGATAAATTCGATTTTGGACTCTGGTCCTTATTTCTGCGGAAAATTCACTTCGATTTCCAAACATTATCTCCAGTTTGGATATCAAAGAGCTTTTTTGAAATGTTTTTTTTACAAAATGCCCTTGTTCTGCCAATTTAAAAGGCAGAAACCAAGATGACGTCAACACGGTAAATTTGTTCTACAGTAGGCCATATCTTCCTAGTTATCTCAACAAAAGTCATCTACCCCCTTATCCAATGTAAGATTCAGTCTCATTTTTAAATTACTTCAAAAACAGGACTTGCTTTGCATTGAACAAACTGCCTTTGAAGCTGGCTTTACCAGCGGCAATTCATCCGTCACTCACTATAATAACAACAATGTTTTCTCGTCAATCTCAACTCAGCCAGATGCATTGGTAAACCGGGAGTCCTAATTGGAAAATGACACGTTTTGAAAAAAATCCCGTCACATCATTCCCCTCGTTTCTTTGAAGAGCTATATGATTTAGGCATTTTTTATTCTTCAAAAATCTCATCATTTTCACCAGAGGAAACATTATTTAAGAAATTACGAGAAAAAGCCACTTTTCAACGGAAAGGTACCCAGTTTCATTCCCTTTCATGAATAAGGCTTCATGATATCATGCTGAGCTACTTATGAAATATAATATCTTGTCTTCTTTCACTTCATTTGATTCATTCCATTTAAAATAGGAAATATTCTTCCTCTCCTGAAACGAACTTTATTTAAAACCGCATACGCATACCGCACTGCTTATGCCTCGTGAGTCAGTTCCTCCTCATCAAATTCAAATGATTCTTTCAAAAAGGAATGAAAATGTTATTTCTCTTGTGTACACAAGCTCAATTACAAATTTGGAGGGTGAGACGTACACGATGCACTTTTTACACGTGTTATTTGGTGCCCACATACTTTACTTCCAAGAGTGCTGCTCCTTCGGCAAAGTGCAAGAACTCCTTTAAAGTTTTTTTTAACAATAACAAATAGCACATGCCTCTTTTGTTTGTTAAGCTAAATGTATATAATCATCATGCAAATGCTATGTAGTCGGCTTAGGAGATTTTTTCTTTCATTTTTGGACTGTGGCATTTTCAGATTCAGGTGGAGGTTCTCCTCCATCAATGCAAGTATCATTGCAATAATCAGGTGCATATCGAATGAAACAGCAATAATTTTTGTGCTTACGCAACACAATATCACTCTCATCTCGCAGGCGTGTAACAATAACATTTAATCAGTATTCCTTCCGTTCAAGTCAAATACTTACAGGTACTTATGGTCATCTTTTCCTCTGCCTTTAAATGGCAATGTAAAAGTGTGAACAAGAAAATGTGTGAATGGTCCTGGCCTGGCAGGTAAGAAAAGAATGAGAGGCGAGATGAATTAAATGGCATAGGAGGAACAAGAAGAATGACAAACAGGCAACATTTATTATTTTCGAAAGATGCTCTTCTACGGAACAAAGTTCGAAAAGTGCCAAAAGACAAAAAATACCTTGTGACTGCGACAAACCAAGCCACCAACGCCACTTATACCTCCACCACCATTGAACAATGTTTAACTTAACCACAACACAACATGCATATTTTGTAATAAATTCGTTTCTTATTCATTGACCCGAGAGAGATCTTTTTGTTCTTTGCAGATCGCTTCATTGGTGGGATTACATTTCACAATTTGAGAGTCATTATCTGTCCTTCCCTTCTGGCAACAGAGACAATGTAATCGCAAACACAATCACAGTTTCTTCAGGAGAAAAAAATATTTCTTGGCTTTGGCTGGAAATCTTTTTAAGGTGAATACACCCATTTTTATATTACTTTCAGAGATGTAGTACATATAGATAAAGTATTTTTTGTTTTAAGAGGAGAAACAGGGAAGGACCGACCATATCGACCATTCGAATCCGATGATGATGAAGCACTGCAAAAATATGCAAATGCAACTGTATATGGGCATTATAATCAGCATGAACATCATGACATCATTAAAAAATTAATGTTTTCTCAGAGTCACACTGATAATCAAGGTGGTGGTTTTCGAAAGAAGGATGAAGATGAGGAAGGATAATCTAATGAATGGTTAATATTGCAACAGCGTGTCCGCCACACCACCCGCAGGATACTTATTTCACGGACAAGTTGTAGCAACATGACACGAAACAATGGAGCCTAAAAACACGAAAAAATGTTTTGAATTTTAACATCTTTTTTAAAACGAAGAAACATTTGAACTTCTCTGGGGAATAAAAACACAATTTAAATCTTCGCAAATTCAAAGAATTTAGCGGGTAATTTATGTATCGAGTAATTTAAAAAAAACTTAAATTCCAAAAATATTTGCGCTCATTTTACTGTAATGGCAATTCACGCTCTTGTCATAAACATCTTTATCACAATTTGATCATAATCATATGCGTCTAGACTGTGTGAGATCAAATTTATAATTGCGTGTGAGCAAAATAATAAGCATTAATTTTGAAAAAATGTGAGACCCAGAAGCAGATCGTTCGCCTGCTGCGGTTTCCCATTTCATATGCATCTTGTTTTCTAGACGTACCGGTCTGGATTTTAAAATTCTTAAAAATGTTTCAAAAGAACTGCGAACCGGTAAAAAAAAAGTACTATGAAACATATTATTTGAAAAGCATGTCTTCTTGACATGACATATCCTGAGAATGAAAATCCTCCCTAAAGTACTACTATTCATTTGACACCTGCGAGGAGTGAACAGTACCGGCTACCATAAGTACAACCTTTTCCCTTGTATTTTGCAAACCATGTTCATTTTTTTACTGGTGTTGGGGTCACGACCGGTATTAAAACCAGTGTAGATGGGTAAGTGTGATCTATGAACATGCATAAAAGATGAAATTACAAGCACGTTCATGATGATGGCGAAAATTACTATTTTTTCGAAGGAGATAATGTTATGTTTAGTTCACACCATCATATATTTTTCAAGTTACTGCAATGTACTGAAGCTACAGCTACTGAAAATTTTTTTTTGAATGAGAATGTGCTGTTCGCAATCAACAATCGCAACGCAACATGAAAAATTATATTTTCGTTGCCGCTCATTGTCACGAAATTTTTTTATGCGAGTGGTGGAGATGATTTACGGTTTTTGAAAAGTTCATTATTGGGAGATGCGTGTGCTGGTGCTGATAGTGGTAGTGCCGAGATTAGATATTTTTGAATGAGCTGAGCTGAATAAGTCAGATTTGAGACTGGTTTATGATATTGGTGAAAATTTACATGCGCTTGTATGCAAATCACATGTCACTGTACCATTATCATTGAGATTTGGAGGGCAAAGCATATATTCGTTTCCGGAATGATTATAACAGAACTGTATGCATGTATGTAGATGAAACGTCCTTTAATTCAATGTTTAGCTTGATAGCTTGTTCTAATTTTTTGCTGATCTCATCTCCTCATCTATAGGGTAATGAAATGAATGAATTGAATGATCTTTAAAGTTTTGAAAGGTAAACAGTTTTGTGGAACATGACAGGTGGACTAAATGGTATGCTCCCCTTCATTTTTTCCTACCGACCGACCCCCATAAAAATAAACAGTCAATGTGAATGCCTACACGGAACAGTTTCTAGTTTTTTATGAATGATTTTTAATTGAGTAAATTTATGTGCAATACACCCTCCCCCAATCCCACCTAAACTGCTTTTTATAACAATTTCAGACGAGACTAGACATTGTGGCAGATATAGTGTCTGGATGTAGGTGTCCCTCCAATTATCCATATTTCTACCTTTTTTGTCAAGTCAGTCAAGGATTCGTTCATTTTCTAATCATCGCATAACATAACATTTGCACCTCACCAGGAGGCCAACACAACATATTTCATCCATTAAATCGAGGCAGGAGGGATGATGTAAATATAGCATGGTTGATGTACTGATGTGATGAGAAGGCACTCGATTTTACAGATTTATCACAGAAAACGTACAACACCATTATTATTAATTCCATGCTGGTGGTAGCAGTAGTGGGATGAAGAGGAGGATAGGTAATATGTTTATCCTTCCATTTTCTATTTTCAACCACTCATCTCATAATTCAAATTGACGAGGAGCATTTCGCTAAATCGTTACATGCCTTATAATTAGTCTTCAGAGTTCGTTCAACAAATTTTTCCTCCAACTCCAAATTTACCTCCACTGAACTGCTTGCGCTAGGCTTGCGCTTGCTTGCCATCAAGTCGTAGACATGTTTATCCAGAGCGTGAAATATGGTGTTTTTTGCACAATTCTTCTAAATTTAGCATTGATCTTGCGTCGTGGCTGCATGTGCAAAGGCCAACGTCAAAACAAAATTAAAACTGCACTTTTCTCCAAAGTCATTTTCTTTCAAATTAAAACTTCTGAGCTCAGCTCAGTTCTGATTTCTTTGAGCATTTTATGCATACATATTGCAGCATGTATTCATTCAACTCATCATTATTATCGTCATCATCATCCCCTCCAAAATATCATCACCTTTTTTCTCTCTCGCTGTCTTGCTACTTTCTACCTCAACGTTACCAAACAAGAGGATGATTTTTTTAACGAAAAAGGAGCATAATTCACTCATTACTCACTCACGCTACGACATGACACAGGAAGCACGGCAAGACATTTTGGTCACGGCTCAGAGCGCAGTAAAACAAGCGAAGAGAGAGGAGAGGATGAGGAGGAAAATGATACCATAGAAGAGCACATCTTCGTCAGACTTTGAGTCAAGTCAACAATAACACAAATTCAAAGAAATTGTACAATAATCATGCATCGTAAAGGTAGTACGTTCTTCAAATCTGAAGAAATGTATATTTCGAGGGCAGACTAAACAGAGAATTTTCAAAAGGAGGAGATGAAGGAGAGCATTGCCTATTATTACTTTCATCATGAAAGGCGAAGATATATTTTTAAAATATTCACTTATTATTATGCATTTCACTTGTTTTGAATGTACATATCTTGATTTGATCTTGACTCCCGTTTCATGATCATGATAATATTTTAAATCTGTACTGACTGATGTGGAATGATATAGTGATGGTAGTGATCCGACTTTAATCTTGTGTATGTTCAACCTGATCGAACATTATGGCGATTCTTGTATCTTGTTTCTTGGCAGGAGGAATATGCATTTGAAAAACTGCAATAAGATGAAGAAGATAGAGGATGATGAGCTGAACTCATGCCAAATGCCAACATTCATTTCTTTCTTGTTGAACTTGCATGTAAAAAAATAGCGGATGCTGTGGCTTTTAAAGTTTAAAAATGAAAGTGGTAATAAGGAATTGAAGCGCGGAGAATTGTAACCGAAAGGGGAGAAAAATCATTTTACACTTAAAAATCTTTGCAGAAGAGAGGAGAGGATCGCTCTTTCTTAGTTAGTCCTTCCCTCGAAAAGAAGTAAAAACTTGTCAAGAAAGGAAAGAAGATGTTTCTTTATACAACTTTTACAGGCAGGGAGCCTACTGAACCCTGTTTGTTTGCTTTGAAACCAAAGTTGGGCTTTAAACAGAATGTTTTTCAAACTTAAATGGATTTTTGAAAAGATGAAGATGAAAAGCGATTCTTGTTATTTTATAAAGAAATACATAACTTTTTCTAAAAAAACTGCTTGAAATATTTTTTGAGTCTAGACTAGATTTCAGACAAGCTGATTATAGAAAGGGAGGCTGCCTTTTCAAGATCATAATTTTTTGCCAACTTGACTCCGTAAAAATATTTCATCTGTCTGGATTCTGGATGCATCTGGATGACAACAGTGAAGCAAGGTTGATTTTAAAAAGTGCTTTGCACTTAAAGCTTCAAGAAACTTCTGCTAAAAATGCTTTTCAAATCCCACATTCTATAGAGGAGATGACGAAAATACGGAAGACAAGGCCACTCCAGCCAGAGGTCCCATAGGTATTCAATTCATGAAGTTCTCTACGAACTAGTTGGTCAGGTTCATCATCGTACTTGTACGTATTATTATAATTTTTTTAAACTGAGTCAACATTCAAAAATTAGCCAGTGGCTACCGAATGAGTGAGTGAGTGACTGACTGACTTGCATGGCTAACTAACCTACTTATCTATTTATGATTCTTTCAAAAAAGGATTTTCTGATTGTGATTGCAATGATGATGGAAGAGATTTTAATCAAGATAATCTACCTAAATACAATCTCTATAATTTTTTCTCTGGAAGTGATGTAGGCAGAAGCAGAGTGACCAATATATTCAGCTCGCCACATCACATCACCTACATTTTTCATTTGTTTTCCTACATTTTATTCCAAGTATTGTAGGTACATATATATATTCTACCTGAACTAATCTTCCTCCATTTATTTGCATGGGAGTATGAAATTGTACTATGATTTGTGCAATTTTTTCCTCTCTCTTTTCTTCTTCATGAAGGCCGTGCCTGGAAGCTTCGTCATCATTATCTTAATAACCGACTATGAAATGAAGTAACACTGACAGATTAGCTGGCAAAACATGAGGTGATGTCATCCCGTATTCCATTTACAATAGCAAACATTTTTCAACTCTTCCCATTATTGGAATTAAACCAGAGGCATTTGAAGTTACCTGTGGAGAACAACAAACACCGACACCTCCTACTTTTTTTCAAAGTTAGTCAAGAGTGGAAAAAAATACGACAATGAACATTCATATCGCAACACACATACCGCAAAACAAAAATCCTGTGCACACAATACAAATATGCAAGTACATATTATGTAGGTACATTACTGTTTCAATGCCGAATATAATTATCATATCATCATGAGAGCAGCGTGGAAAAGGATGACGTAACTCATTTTTAAAAGGGGAGATTTAAATACCCTCAACATCATCATCATCAGTCAAGATGGCAATGCAACAGGCTAATTAAGATTTAAAAGGCCAAACTTTATCGCCTTCCTCATGTTATGCAGTATGCAGGTGTTAGCACAAATCATATTTTTTTCTGAAAAATATCACAAAATATTTTTTACCAAATATATCATCCTTCCAAGCATGTATTAATCTGTCCCGATGATGCCTTTCATTTTGAGTGGGCAAGCAGACACTTGATAGACGCTCGTTACATGAGTGCCTTGTAACCCTTTCATATTCGTGATTTTTTTGAGCCTACGTCCAAACCCCAATTCATGACTTCCGCCTCAGAATATGTACATATGAAACGGTAAATGGGAGGAATTTATTATGTTTCTGAGGTGAGTAGGCTTGTGATTGTGATCCATTACTAGGATTTCCAGAGAGTGAGTGGATGGATGATGGGATTCAGATAATAAGATGAAAATTAATGGTGGTGGTGGTGATGCCCTGAATGAGCTAATGGGTGTTATCTAAAGCACACAGATTTAATTAAGTGGTATCGATCACCACACCACCGCACCTGGAGAGTATTTTTTCGAGCGGAGGAGGAATAACGATGAAGAGAATGTGAAGGAAAGTCATACTTTCAATTTTTTTCTTGGTTTTATTCGCCTACGACATCCATTATTATTGTAATGAAAAATGGCTACATTCTTTTCGTCCAATGCCATTGTATTTACAGCGTTTTTTTATTGGAGCCAGCGTCTGCGCACACACAAATCAAACATGTTTTGGTTCATTAGGACAGAGACCGGCCCATTTCGTGTTTCATCTTTGCTTGTCATCTGTCCAGGGGCAAGGTAAGATATGTAAATCCATTATTATTGTAATGAAAAATGGCTACATTCTTTTCGTCCAATGCCATTGTATTTACAGCGTTTTTTATTGGAGCCAGCGTCTGCGCACACACAAATCAAACATGTTTTGGTTCATTAGGACAGAGACCGGCCCATTTCGTGTTTCATCTTTGCTTGTCATCTGTCCAGGGGCAAGTAAGATATGTATGAAGACGGCTGACCGAACGACACACCAGCTAACTAGTAAACTAGAAAGCGAAAAGTTTTTATTGAGCGTTGGCGTTAGTGAGAAAAATCTCATGGACTGTTGACACTGGATCAATGGATGAGAAAAAAAGAAGAGGCGATATAATAATTTTTTAAACGTTTGTTATCTGACGTTTAAGCGCTCCTTAAAAGGAATTTGTAAGCCACTTGAAGAGATGATGAAGTTGAGGAGATGACATTGCGCATGTGGAATGGATGGACCAGGCACATGCGCGGTGGCTGGTACATGTCTAAAAAAATTGACAGCCTTCTTTTTCTGGAACCTAACCGACATAGGACAATTGGATGGATGGAGAGACAACAATGCCATACATTACCTTTTAAAATTCAAATCTGGTTTCTCATGTAAATCGTAATTAGTGTCATGACCCAAGGATAATTTTCTTGTAAGAGACAAAAAGCAAAAGTGAAAGATCAGGAATTCTTGTTAAATAAACGATCATATTTCATTTTCACTTCAAGATNTGTCATGACCCAAGGATAATTTTCTTGTAAGAGACAAAAAGCAAAAGTGAAAGATCAGGAATTCTTGTTAAATAAACGATCATATTTCATTTTCACTTCAAGATTCTCGTAATAGCTATTTTCTGAAGCATTTTTGCAAGATAAAATTGCAACTCGGACTCGACAAGTTTTTAAAAGCAATGTAGAAATATATTTATGGAACTAGTCCTATCTGTGTAGGATTCTTTTCTGGCTTTCTTGACATTCTTTATGGACCATTAGTATTCATCGCCGAAGAAGGATATCCCAAGAAAGCATTATATTATTTGAGGAGGAGGATGCAAAGAGTTCGTCTACACACACAACACACAAAACCAAAAAAACAGTGCCGGATTTAAATCGAAGGAGAGAAATATTTTATCTGCAATCTTTTTATATTTTTTGTTTGTTCTCCATTTCGCCCTGTCACATAAATCGGGAATTATATTGTGCCCAATAATGAGAAATAAAACCATGCATTCAAAAGAAGCCTTTTAGTAGATATTTGCATTGTTGCAAAAAATGAATACAGACTTTGCAAAAAAAGGTGGAAGATAATGATGATGATGAGGTCATGCAACACCAAAAGAATAATAGCTTTTTCTTGCTGTTTCTCTGATTTCGTTATCACTATCATGAGTTTTCTCTTCTTCGTGCCTTTTCTGTGGGCTGAAAGTAAGTTTTAAGAAATTCGATTAAAGCTGACACAATGTTGTCGATTCTTGTAATTCTCAAAACTCGAACCTTGGAAAGTTTGTGGGATGAAAATAAGACTAAATGCCTCAATTTAAAATTTACTTTGCCCTACGCACTAAAAGAGGTTTTTAAATGTGAAATAGATCACTTTCGTAATTGACTACGCTAATGGCTAGAGCAAGTGTATAATTTAATTTTTCTCATTTAACACGCTGCTGACCATGACAAGTTCCTATAATGACCATTTACGCAACCATCAGTGTGACAATTTATCATGTCCAAAA